>NDXB01017408.1:10373-48834 GCA_002631895.1 Agapornis roseicollis | reverse complement strand
GGAACAAGGCTGATAAGGCCGATGTTTTTGGTTGTTGCTGAGCGATGCTTGCCCTGACCAAGGACTTTGTGAGCCTCATGCTCTGCCAGGGAGGAGGGGAGGCCAGGAGGAAGGAGGGACACGACCCAAACTGACCAAAGAGGTATTCCATACCATAGCACGCCATGCCCAGGATGTAACTGGGAGTTATCCAGAAGGCCTAGCTCCCTTGGGGTGGTTGGAAGAGGTGGTCGGTCAGCATTCGGTTGGGTTGGGGTGTTGTGAGTTTTCTGTCGGTGGTTGGTGAGATGCTGTATTCTTTTCTCTTGTTATTTCCTTTATCATTATTATTATTGGTGGTAGCAGCAGTGATTTGTGTTATACCTTAGTTACTAAACTGTTCTTATCTCAGCCTGTGGGAGTTGCATTCTTTTGATTCTCCCCCCATCCCTCCGGAAGCAGGGGAGGGCAAGAAAGGGGGGTTAAGTGAGTGGACGAGCTGCGTGGCTAAGTCTAAACCACGACAGGACAGTCTTACTAAGCAGGAACTGCTGGGGAGTAGAAAGGAAGCACTTTCTCAGAACCTCAACATGTGGCATAGTCCCGTTTTCCTCCACCCATTTCATGCTGGCAATATGGATGTTTCCTGCTGGGGTTTCCCTTTCCTTCATTCTCAGTTAACCCTGCGAAGTCTCTTTTCAGCCATGTAGTTGCACTTTTTCTGCAGCTTCCCTCAGGCTTAATACTTAATCACTCTGTGCTACAGCCTGGCTGCCGAGAGGGGCCCTTCAGCACTGGGAGAGCTCCAGCAGGGGCTCAGCAGCTCTGTGCGCTCACAGCGGGTCTGAGGAAATGTCAGCTTCAGGCGGTGTTGATCCGGTGACAGAGGTTGGCTGATTACTTAAACAGATTTTAAATAATTCTGTTCAGGTTAGGGTTTATGCTCTGCCTACCTCCATACTGAGTTTCTGAGTCAGGCTGGAGTATTGGACTTCAATTGTTGACAGTGGTGGCTTTTCATGACAGGGCACACTTCTGTGATCAAATACATCCTTCCTAGCTGCGCTCTGAGCAAATAGGGCCTATGCCTGATCCAAGAAAATTTCCTGCTGCTTTGCTCAAGGACTTTCTGAATGGGGATTGGGTTTTGCCTTGGATTTCTGCTTCATTGCATTGACTGCAGCATGGACCTGTCCTAAATGGAAGCAAATCCTCCTCTTTTTAAGAAGAATCCTTTAGCAAAGCAATTTAACAAAAACAAGAACAGGGATAGGATTTGCAGGATAGATAAACATTTATGTCAGAAGCTAAAGGCAAGATCATAGAAAACATGAAGTGATGACTAAAAGCAGGCAATAAGAACTTCAGATACAATGCGTAGGTAAAGCACATTTATTTTTGACCCTTGTCATGTTAAAAGGAACACTGCCTCTCTGTCCGTGCAAAACAGAATGCCATGAGGTTTTAAGTTTTCCATGTGACCAGCTGGGGTTTGCCGCGACAATAGGGTTTCTGCTTGGTTTTGGGAAGGACAGCAGTTTTGCTGGCATTACACAATGCTACATGTGATAAAATAAGGAACCTTCTTTCTCCAACTCTTGATTTACGAAACTGCTGGAAGTCAAGTCTCCATTGCCATTTGTGTAATTTTTTTATTCCTTAAACTGTACTGGATGTTCTTCACATATTAATTTGTGGATTACAGAATGTTCTAGGCAAAACATCAGTGGAACAGTAAAATGTTAATGCAAGATTTCAGCTAACATAAAACCACAGTGTTCTTCTATCCTGCTTAATAATGACTAGAGTGAAATGGGGACAGTTGTGTGGTCTAGTGGCTACTGATGGGTGTAGTCCTCTGGATTCCTGGAGCTGCTTCCCAGCTCTTCTTTCCCATGCTGGGTGACCTTAAACTAGTTTACCCCGTGTAAATTGGAGCCTGATGTCTGGCTAGGAAGCTTATGAGGAAACTTAATTTTTTGAGAGAGCCTTTTGGGAACTTGAAATGACAGGTGCTAAATACAGATATTCTCTCTAGCAAGAAGCTCTAAGAAAACACACTGAGATTCCAATTTTTTGACACTGGTACTTAGAGAACTCATCTTTTGGCTTTTTATGAATTGAGCTCTCTTGATCTGGAGTTGTCAAAAAATGACAAACATGGGTGCTCCTGACCATTTTGCTGGAATGACTGTTTCAGTTGTCAGCACTTTGGTTTATTGGCATCAGAAGAGCAATGGTTTAATTTCCATGTCAGCAAATTACTCTGGATTTGCAGAACTGTGTGACAGTGGTCTTGAACACAGCAAAAGGTGCCCCAGAGCCAGGAATTTAAATTGATTATAAATGGGAATGAAGCAGGTTGGCTGAGCTTTGCTCTTAAAGTTGAGTGTAAGGCATCAGTGGGGAAAAGCAAACAGAAGAAAAAAGTGTGTTGCAGCAAATGAAGACTGGACATGCAAGAGGAAAGGGTTATTCTACAGAATACCATTGTTAGGACACTTAGGTTAATTCTGCAGAGATGTATCTGTCAAAATGGCACTGCAAGCATCTTCCTGTCTCAAAGAATATTTAGAAGGTGAGGTTGTAAAATGCTGACATGCTGTGACAGTGGTGATCATACAGGTAGAAAGAACAAATGGTGGACAGGATTCCTGACTCAGGAATCTTCATGAAAGTGTCATCCTATGGTTCTTTACTTTAAATATTCTTTAAACAAAGAAAACTTTTTACAGGTCAGCCTATCTTTCCCCTCCTAATCATTACCCCAAGATTGCTCAGGTCCAAATGTCTAACCAGAACTTGCCCTAGTAAGGTGACAGAGAGAGTCTGTCCACTTCTACGCAGTGAAGTGTGAGCTGAAGTCTTCAAGAAGAAAGTCTGGCACTTTCAGTATCATGCACCAGAGACTTGTCATTGGATTTTGCTGGAACTGGATCAAGCTGTTACTTTGAATGCACCCACAATCAATTAATTTCAAGCTGTGTCCTCATCTATGGCCAGAACAAATCAAGATTTTTCTCTTCCTCCCACATATGCATAAGTGACATCATATTGTTGGGTAAATGTTGCTTTCTTGTCCAGCCAGCAATTTGTTCTGGCTTGAATATTGGTAGCATTTTTCTGCACAGTGTGTACTGTACAGGACACCTGGAGAATATGCTTTGCATTTGTAAGTAGTTGCTATATATTTAGGTAAAAGAGAAACAAGGATTGCTGATCTGTGTGTGTTAGGCAAGCAAAGGCAGGCTCATAGCTAGCAAAGTGCTTGAGCCTTCACAGTATTGATGGCTGCCACTTTTTCAGATACTTGTTCTCAACATTAACATGTAGGTACTACATAATTCCAAGGAATATTTTTCAAACAAGTGTTGCACTCAACCAGGTTCAGTTTGGTCTTAAGCTATTGCATACCAGTCCAGTCATCCTGTACAAACTTCTTGGCTGCAAAAACCTGGTGTGGATAAGAAGTCCCACTAGAATATTGGGCAAAGGAGTGCTGCGATGTTAATGCAGTGTGCCTGTTAATATAAAGTCCTCATGCCTAATATGACAGTACAGATCCTCCAGAGGTGAGGGTCTCATTTTCGTTCAGATTTCTTTCAACTGTTCTAGCACCTGTGTTAAAAATAGGGCCCCACTGTCTTGCCATACCAGTGGAAATGGAACTTATTTCTTTTAAAAGATTTTTTTGAGTTCTTTTGAGTCCCTTGAAGAGAGAGATTCCATGACCACCAGGAGAAAGAAGAAGAGTGAAATAACTTACCTAAGGTCTTATTATTAGAAATAACCATGACTTCCTACATGACAATCCAATTTATCTCATGGAGGAACTGGTACAGGTCTAATTATGTGATGTTCACTGAGCCCACTGTGCCTCAAGCTGGTCTTTCTTCCTTCCATCCTGTCCTTCATCACTGAGCTAAGAGATGAGTTCTTCTGATTGTCTGTGGGAAGCAGAGGTACACCTAATAAACATAACTCTTCATGATGCTCCCTGTCTTTAGTGCCTATTCAATGGTGAGGCAATGACTTAGGTCCTGTAGCACTTCCATTAGGACAAAACAACAGAATCCCCTAACCATTCAAATCTGGCCAAGGTTTTATGAAGCCCACAGGAGTTCCACCATGCAGACAGAGTTTGACTAGTTCACATGAATGTACCAGTTCATAACATCTCTCAGAAATTCCCAATAGCCTGGGACTCTGCCACAGAAAGATGTGTTACAATTTTGCTAATGTGGAGTTAACAATATCATAGAATTGTTTAGAGAAGTGGTGATAGGATTATGATCTCAGAATGCCTGACTCTCCAATCTATGCTTTCCTATATCTATCCTCCCCAGAAATTATTTAGAATAATTTCTTCTTCCAAACAAAAAATAATTTTGGGAAAGGCAGATTCCCAATTCAGCTATGAAATGTCATCAGTATGATGATGGTGATTATGAGATGCAGCAAATGCATACATAATTATTCTCACTGCTCACAGAACAGCAGATAGGCCCATTTGCTGCCTTCTGAAATGTATAACCAAATGCTTTTCCTCATGCATCTGCTCTGTGCATTTTCATGAACTTAATCCCTAGGGCTCATTGTGAAATTATTCTAATTTTTTGAAGTAGGGAGAAATAAATAGAATAATTCTGTTCTAAATGGCATTGATTTGTGTATGAAGTCATTACAGCTGTTTCTTGAAGGCACAAGAAGAGGAATTCCTTGTTTTGGTTTGTTGCTTTTTTTTTAATGTGGGGATATAGGGAGCAGTCTGAAAGTAAGAATACAGTGAATTTTGCAAGCAGTTCTGAAAATGGTTTCATGCTATGCATGTGAGAATGTAGAACAACAATAATAACAAAGTTAAGAATATTTTCTGGCTTTCAGATGTGTAGCTTGGTCTGTGGCAATAGTTATAACTAAATCTTGGTGTTAGGTAATTTATTTGATGCAAAGGGTTTTGTTTGACAGCCTGAGCTTTCAGCCTTGGTTACATAAGGAGAGACCCAATGGAATGTAAAATGCAAATATTCAAATAATATAATGAAAAATACCCTTCTGAACTCTTTTCCATTAAATATGAAAATTAAAATGACTTAACAAAACACTTTTCTGTCCCTGTCCTTTAACAACAAACAAAAACTCCAATGTGGAGTCTGAAATTGCCCATCAAGGGAAGAGACTAAGCTGGGATTTACTAAATGGCTTCTTTTGAATAAAGCAATTAGTTCTAAAGGGAACATGTCATCTTCTGTACATTGCTAAGGTAGAACAGTCATTGTGCTTTCTGGCACTCCATAAGTCTGCTCCTTGTGCATAGTTATTGCAGAAAGTGCATTTACACGTACTGTCAACGTCCAATGCCGGGAAGAGGTTTCTTAAATAACAAGACAAGGCTATTATGTGCATTAGCTTTATTATTTTTTTTTTAAAGTGTCTTAGCCTTTGGGGACTTCAGGTACTTAATAATATGTTGCAATTACACTGTGCCAATGTGTTGTCGTCATATCTCAGGTGCTTGACAATCAAACAAGTGCAGATTAACTCTTTGTTGTACAATGAATTTCCAACTTGTTGCTTTTGTGTCTAAAGCTTGCAATAAACTCAACCTGCAGTGAAGGCCATAAACATTTGTTGTCTTGGTTTATTGCCAACGACTGTCCCAGGAATAATGTCCTCTGCCACTCCCAGGTGAGCTTAGAGCTCTTATCTCCTATGTGGGCTATCCTTTTTGCTAGGATGGCATATAACTCTCTGTACAGTGTGCTCTGGAGAGGGAGCATTATCAGACAGCTTGCACCTTGCAAAGCATATGTAAGGTTGGACGGATGGAGAGCATTCCCAGTCCCATATTGCACAACTCCTTAACCTTAAACCAAGGTATTATATTCCTGCAAGTTTTCAAAGACAGGGGTTGCCAGAGATTAAGGAAACACTGAGAGGCTCCAAAGAGGGAAAAAGACTGAAACATTTGCTTGCTTGTTACTAGACATCAGAGAAGCAACAGAGGAAAACCTTCACTAGGAAATCACCCACAGAGCAACAGGAAATCTGTTTTCTGCAGGAAAATGGTTCCTGGTGTTCCCCAAAACACAAGGTGGTACCTGGTAGCCTGCTCAGGCAGCAGTAAGCTAAGACCAAAGCCCCAGGTCACAAACTCACCGAGGGAAGGTTGAACAGTGTGTGGCCTACTAGTCACGTAGATGGGACCTGAACTAAAAATCCTCCTGAACTGAGCTTTTCAGTCTCTAAATCAGGACAAGATAGAATGACTTCTGCATTGTGGGGCTTTTGTTTGTTTTCCCCCCACAGCATCCTTGAAACTGGAAAGAGCTCCCAGAATGGATGTCAAAGCTGTCCCTTCAAAGCATGGCAGGCATTATCACCGTTAAGTCATGGAAAAGATTCCGTTTGAATTGATCTCTGCTAGCTATCCAGGTACTATTTGTGCCTCCTCATTTGTGCTCTGCCTTTTTGTAACTGTGACCCACCAGTATGTCTGGGTGTAAAGAGCAGGAGGCCAAAGGACAATCAGCTGCTGTCTGTAGGTACCACACAGCAAGAGCTCAAAGCAGACATTATTTGGTTTTTGGATGATAGAAGAGCTTTGCAGGTGGTGCCTAGTGTTTGGGTTTGGTTGTTGTGTTGGCTTTGTTATTTTTCCTTTTGAGTTTGAGTACAACTCAGAGGGAAAGTTTTGGTATCCAAGAATTTCAAAGACCAGGTGAAGAGGCCAGGCAAATGCTCAGGAGCAGTTGAGGCACGGCTCTTGCATGCTATCTGGTCAGTAATGGGATTACAGGGAGGTTATTTCTACAGTGGCAGCAAATACAGCATTTTAGAAAAAAGAATTTAAACTGTCTCTTGCTGAAGAAGTTTGTCTGGCATTCAGACCTTTCATATTGTAATCTTTCAGGTGATTTTCTCCAGTGCAATGTGAAATGGGTGATGTGCCAGTGAAGTAGACCAGATGCAGTCCATACCCTGTCCAGGGCAGAAGCAGAATTGCTCTCGTCTGAGTCAAATCATGCATCTGCAGCCAACTGTGGGCCCAGGACATTTCCTTTATGCAGCAGGAGTATGTAATCCCCCCCGCCCCGTTGTGTGGACCATTCAGCAGAAAGCAGTGTCAGTCTTTACAGCACACATTACAGGTAGAGACAGTAGGATCACCAGTGAAGTTAATGCTTTTTCTTCAGAAGCCACTGTTCTCAGGAGCTCACACGCTACACAGTTTAACTGCTTCAGCTTATGCCTACTGTGCAAAAGGTCATTCTTCTCTCTGATTTTGGTCTTGGTTTTGTTTTCTTTCTTTGTGTTTTGGAAAGTTCCAGTTAAAGTGGTTCAGCTGTTCTGGAGAACAAGACTGGAAATTGTTTGCTAATAACAAAATAAGCTGGATTGTTCTCTTTGAGTTCCATATTTTAAAGCAGGATCTGGGGCTTTAGAAGACAAAGGGTTCATGATGTCCCCATGGTGTCAAGGCAGTGCTTTGCATAACATGTCTATGGGAAGCCATGTATTGCCAAATTTTTTATATTGACATGTTTTCTCTATCAAAAAATGGAAAAGGGTGGTGGGAAACCCCAAGCATTTCAGTGTGCTCAGTTTTGCCAACAAAGCCTCCTGATAGTTCCTCTTCTGGCATGGGAATATGGGTGAGGCTGAGCAGGTTTGTCTTTAGTGTTGTTTCACCCAGCTGAAGAGGTTTTTTTGCAGGGCCAGATTCTAGGAAATGGGAAGTGTCAATCAGATGGACATTGTTTGGACCAGGCAGACATTCTCAAGCACAGTGCTTGAGTTAGATTTTGAAACCTTATTCCAAAGTGTGGAAAATCCGTATTTTAACATCTTCCTTGGAAAAACTGAATGTGGGCTACACACTTCTCATCTTTCTAGTACATGCATTACCAAAAAATCACATATGATCATCTTAGATGCATCTTCCTTAAATCTAAGGAAAACCTTTCCATAGGCTCCTGTTCTGATAGAACAAGAGTTATACTGCTGGCATTGGTACAACCAGGGAAGTCTTTAGGGTCATTGGCTCCTCTTTCTGGTTTGGCTGCTCAGACCAAACTTGTAAAAACTACAGGAACAGTTGAAGGTCTTAAGGAAAGTCTTGTGCAGGAGAAGACTGAGGAAGACTGATAAAAATGTAAGAGTGGTAAATAGGGCATGGAAGATAAAGCATGGCTCAGTGCAGGAAGTCATTACGGATCCCATGACTAGAAGAGTCCTGCTTTTCTCTGCTTAAGTCATAAGAGAACTGTTACCTTGTGCTCTTTCTGAGAGTTCATTGCAGATTCACAACTGTGCTTGGAGCAATAATTCTTTTATGAATTTCAGGAATTCACTTACATTCCCCTCATGCCTCTGGAATTCAGGACAAGGGCTTGCTCTTGGAAATGCTGGTATTCCTTAGAGTAATATTTCTGGGTGCCTTGTTGGAGCTCTGATAGCTGTGATTAAGATTGAGCATTGAGTTGTGACTGAGGGCAAACGCTGATGATGAGAGTTGACTGCTAAACTCGGTTTTGTGTGCTCTTAGCATTTGTATCATTCTAGTCCTTGGCTTGCTTAGCACTCAAAATATGGTGCTGCAACAGCACAACACAGCCATCATGTTGGAGTGCAAAAAGGAGTCAGTTGCCTCACAAAGCACTCCAAGCAGTGGAAGAAAACTCTAAGTGGAAAATGAAAGCAAAGAACTGCATAAAAGCACATGGATTTTCTTGTCTTCGTGGAATGAGGCACAGATGCCTGGAGCCACAGAATAAGTTTCATGGGAGCATCCAGCTCCAGCTGGGAAGCAGATCCCACTTTCACATCTACTTGCAGGTCTAAATTGATTTGCTCAGCTGCATGAACACCCAAGAGGCAGCCATGACTTACTACTAGCCAACTCAGCAACTACCTGCTCAAATGTGATTGCTTCTTATGTAAAGCTTCTTTCTGACTGTTCAAACAGCTTGGGGCACTTGACTGTCTTCTCCCAGCAATTCTTATTGCTGTATTTTGGTCTGGGATTGAGAGCTGAACTCTTACTGGGAGCTTTATCATGGTCTCTTGAACATCCCTAGACAAGCAAGTAATGCACTTTAGATGTTTTGGGGGCAGGAAAAGAGATCTTCCTTGGAGAAGCTTGATGTTTGGTAGCCCTGTGTAGACCATACTTGCTCCTCCTGGAAACTTCCTAGCTTACGAGACACAGAGTCCTCTGCCAGTGTGTTTGTAGTGCCCATTCTGCCCATGGTGCAAGCAGAATTGGAAAGTGCTTTTCTTTTTCTTACTGTCTGAAGTTCTAAGCTCCTTTGTGATCTTTTGTTTTGGCTTTACTAAGAGACCTTCTGGGAAACTGGCTCTTCCCTTTCTTCATTTGGATGCCCATTCCTGGGAATTCTTTAAAGAGAGAGTCTGAAAAACTGCCTTTTGCCTAGCAGTGAAGTTGTTGCCTGGAAATCTAAAGCCAATGCCACAAAGGATTGTTGAGCCATAACACATTTCTGGAACGGCATGAGGCAGCTCGCAGCACATCAGAGCTATTGCCACCTTGCTGATATGAGGCTTTAGGAGATTATGCAAATGCTTTCATGTCTGAGCAACCTGGAGCTGTGGGTTTTCTGGCTGGTGGTCACTCATCTGTGAAACTACAGAAGTGTGGTACACAGCACGCTCCTGTCTGCCCCTGTGGTTTCTGGTAACACATGGCAGGAGAGAGAGGGGAGGAATGAACCCCATTATGTAGCTGGTGGACAGTGCAATCCCTTATGTCATATATGTGTGTGTGAACAATTTCTCCCTCACCCTGGGGAATATTGGCTCATGTCCGAAAGAGCAGGATTTAGATCACTTTTATCTTTATTCTCTGAGCTACAGGGATTATTAATGGCTATAAAATGACCCAGCTGCAGTGTCTGACTTGGTGACCTTCAGTAACAGTGAATTGTGCAGGCTGGTGATTCAGTGGGGGTGGGGAAAGGTTTTCTTTATTCTTCAGGAATGTGAGAATACTTCATAGAGATGTCAGGTCAGAAAAGGGACCTTGAGAGATTGCTTCATTTACCAACACTGACCTGAGCAGCTGAACGGTGTGGTGCTATCCAATAAGTAGAGCAGAGGACGGAGGAAGAGATCTCACTCAACTGATGTGAAGTGGAGCATTTATCCTGCAGCATAGGGGCTGTGTTTACATGCAGTACTACTGCGCCCATGGTTCCATTTTGTATTTCAAAGTGCTCAAGTTATCTGTGCCTTGATACTGGCCTTGGAGCTTTGGATAGTGAAAGCCTCTGTATCACCCCCATCAAAACACTGCCAAGCATCTTTACATTCTCCTGGATCTGTGTCCAAGTGGGTTAGGCAGGGAGTGAAAAGTCCTTGGAGTCCCTCTTCAGCCTGCTCAACAAAAGGCACATTAGGAAGAGCTGAGCTGAGCTGACTATTTTTGTGTCATCGGCCCTGGACAGGGGCCACCAAGTTGATTTGGTTGATCATGCACAAGAAAGCAGAGAAAAGTTCTTGTTCTCTGTCAGCTCTGAGTAGTTCCATGCACTGAGAGAAAAACCTGCCTGAGTAGTTTAGTCTCATTGAACCTTCAGTTGGGTGAAGTCTATTGTAAGAGCAAAGAGGTGCACTTTGCAGCTAGCCCAGGGAGACACAGCATACTGACTAGAAACCCATCTCATCTCATGCTGACCTATTTTGAAAGAGCAAGCTCGTCTTCCCTGACTTGATTTACATGCTGGCTGTCAAGTTATAAGAGCATCATTTGACATTGAAGATACTGCTGTTTGTATTGGCAATCACCAGCCTAGCAAGAGTTTGTAATTTGACTAACAGCTCATGACATTATTCTTATTATTTATTTTTGGCAGAACAAATGCAGCAACAACTTTCTTCCATGGCATCAGCTCCAAATGTCTGTGGCATCTGATCAGCCAAGGCTCTTTTTAAAAAATTCAGCCATACTCCTCATCTTGCTAACTTTACAGTCCCCCATGGCATCTGTGTGCAATGAACTGAGCTGTTGAGACTAAATGCAATTTGCAATCAGGCTTCTGTTAATGTGGAAATGTACCGGCTGCTCTCCTGCAGTATGGATTCTCATTCTGTCTAACATATGGTAGCATTAAATCCAGTCTGGAGTGCCTCTCATTACCACACTGCCAGTCTTTACAGAGTGAAGAACCCTGAAAAACAAGTGTGAGAGAAATACATTTCAGGAACTGGCTTTCCTCTAGCAGAGCTTGCTGGAGCTATCAAAGGGAGACTGTACATCAAAAACTATCCCTGACAGCCATTGAAGCAAGTACAGAAAACTGATGTGAACACTGATGCAAAAGCCATGTACTTTCCAAGGCAGGTATTGGATAGGGAGAAAAGGACAAGGAAAATCAGACAAGAGCAAGTTCATTATTAACACGTTAAAAAGCTAGAATCTGTCTGTTCTTTAGCTACCAGTATGGGAGAGATTTTGATTTGGGAAGATAACCTTGGGTATGAAGCTGACAGTTATGTAAAGACTTGACACAAATATAGGCAAAATAAGAAATATATCCATATACATAGAAAACAAACAGACAAGCCTTTAGCCATGAAGAATTTCATTGCAGCTTTAGCTCATTGTAGAGCACATAAGCCCTGGAATTTCTTCAGTGTTAGAATATTTCCCGTTGTCATGCAAGGTAATTTTAATTTTGCTACTTGAGTGTTATGAATAATTCAGAGTGTTTTCTCACTATTGGCTCTGATGGATGTTCTCAGATCATCTTCCCTGAGGCACTCAGAGCTCTGGACTTAGTGAAAAGGATACACACTGGATCTGAAGAGACTTAAGAATTGCTGTGGCCCAACAGGGGCATGGGCATCTGAGTCATGAGTTTGCAGTGCTGGCTTATTCTTAGCTTTCTTTGGTCAGTCCCACCCTGAGGACCACAAGCATTTGCTCTACTCATGCACACTCATGTTATTTGTTACTTGCAAACCAGACAATTTGTGTTTGGTGCCATGAGCCTTTGAAGTGTGAAGAATCCCAGAGTTAAGATTCTGAGTTAATGTCAGAAGTAAAAGTTACTTGTGCAGATGATCTTAACACCAGCTTTTTCTTCTAGACACTTCTCTGTGAATTCCTTTTGAGTGGAAGTTCTTTTAATATAGGCCTGTATCTGGCTGTTGAAGAGCTGAAGACAAAGATAGTGTCAGTTGCTCAGGAGTGTGGTTACAAAAGCCTCGAGTACTGAGATATAAGAGGGAAAGGTGGCAGCAGGTCTAAGACTACTTTTCCATCCTGGAAGGTTCAACCATGTATGGTTGAAGATAAGAGTGACACTAGCATTACAAAGTACTTCCTGGCAGTATTGTTTAAGAATAATGTGCCTGTTGAATATAGCTTCTTCTTTCTTTATTACACTTCTCTATATCTCTTGGTAGAGCTAAGACCTAAGAAACTGTGTATTACCTAGCTTGGACTCTGGCTCTGTCATTGGTTCTCATACGTGCAATATCACTTTGTGAATATTTTAGTGTCCTGACCCATAATGCCATATCAGTCTTAGAATGGCACAACTATGGGAAGATTTGTGAGAAAAATAGAAACAAGCTGTTTGCTGGTTGAAGTTTTTTTCTTGGGAAATGGTTGTAGATAGGAAGACCTGGACTAGAAAGAAGATGGGGTAGACTTTGGATCTTCCCCAGTTCCAGGTGGCCAGAATGTTTCATGTGTGTTCACATAGAGGAAACTGTATCTTTTCATGGAGACAGAAATAGGTGTGCTCATCCCATCTTCAATGCAACCTCATTTTTGTTGTCTTTTAAAAACGTGAGGATTGACCTAGCAGGGTCTCATTTTTGAGCTTTATGCTACTGCAGTTGTGGCTAGTGAAAACAAGGATAATCTCCATTGTGAGAACTGAGTTGATCTCCCCCAGGAGGTGACTAATCCAAATTTAATCCAGGAAGATAAAATTCTAGATCAAGAATGAATTTTAGTACAGGTTTAAATTCTGAAAAATAGAATGGAATTTAAGAATAAAAATGTATGTTTATGTACTTATATGGATATGGGTAGAAAAGGGGGTATTTCCAAGTTACTTGCTGAGTCAGATTTTTAAACCTCTTTTTGAGAAAACATGGATGTCAGTTTTATCCTGACTGTGAGTGGTTAGTTTGTCCTCAGTAGCAGGAGGGCAACAAGCAGTTCCTGTTATGTTTATCCTAAATGTGACAACAAACAGCTCTTAACTGTGTAACTCTCTTCTCCTCCTCCACAAGGGATACTCACTTAGCTGTCTCAGTGATATCCAACTGGGCTCCATCCCAATTACTTGTTTTTCTAGTAATCATCCATATTTCCATGTAAAAAAAAAAAAATAGCATTGAAATAACTGTGGTTGTGCAAAGTAAATTGCACAGAGCAGGAGCTCTCAGCATCTGGAAAGGGAAGAGGGGAGAAAGTGTTTTCTTTGCTTTTAACCTATATCCTCAGGTTCCATCATCAGAGACCTTAAGCTAAGCTGCACTGCACTCCCCTCTGCTCCTGTGCTTTGGTGCCCCATGACAAGGAGAGAGAAGGCGTGTGAGGTTCTGTACAAAGTTATCTTGGCACCACTACCTCTGCATGCGGAGGAAGTGCCTACAGCTCTCAGCCCTCAGATGCTTGTGGATTCAGCCTGGCAGAGTTCATTTCAGATTACTTTGATCCTTGCCCTAAATGTTATCCCTGGCTTGAAAAGTGAGAGGTCTGGTTTGCAGAGGCATAGTGTCCTCATGGTGTCTGACAGAAACTCGTTTGTCCTGACACTGCTGTTCATCTTGATGAGTTTAGCACTTCTGATGAGCAAAAGTGCTTGGGCTTTGTGTGCCTTTGATGTGAGCAACTTCTGGTTACGTAGAAGCACTATTTGTGGCCATCTCTCCAGAAGAAGGTTGTCTAACAAGGATGCTGTATATTTGCCTTGTGACTCTGAGTTTGGTTGACTCAACAGTTCCTGCCAAGAGCCACCTTCATGGTGGGTTATGTTTTCTGCTTCTACTTAGGCCTAGCTCATCTTTTGCTACCTGTTTCTTACTTGGTTTGTATTCTGACCCATTACTGCAGCTTTGACTGTCCTATCTCTAGTTCTGATTTCTGGGCAAGCTTTACAGAAAGAAAACCACAGTGCAAACAATAGAAATAGACAAAAATGCTTGTAGTATCTGCAAACTGTAGTGAACTGTCAAAAAAACTAGTACAGACAAAGAAGTGCTAAGCACCAAGAGTAACAGGTGCTGCACCTTGGGCTTTTGGAAAGTGCTAGTGAAACAAAAAGGGGAAAGTTGAGGGCATAATTTAGAGATCCATAGATCAAAGATAATGGTGTTGTCATGGTATTTATTACAGCTTCCTTGCAATGATCTAAAGCAAAAAAATGTAGTAGTCATGACCTGAAAGCCATTGGGATTCAATGGATATTGCTATTGATATCAAATGCTTTATATTCTTCATTCTCCTACTCTGACACTATGCAAATTCCCAGTAATTCTTTAGAAACATGCTTGAGGACAAGGGGGCATGATTCTTCATTCTTGATGGGATTTGCCTGTGTTATTCTGGGAACAGATATCAAAGTTTTTGTGAATTTAGCAACAATTGAAGCCACTGGCTCTCTGATGGGACTTCAAAAGAAGAATTGTGAGGCTCTAAAATGTGTATATCTGCTCATTATCTCTTGGTCAGTTGTCTTTCCCTTGGCCAAACTTGCAATAAAACAAACCAATTAACCGGAGATATTTACTAGTTCATAGTATGTGAAATGCTTCAATCACAGGCAGTTTTTGAATGGCCAATAATAAGAACTTCTCACTTCTGTGTAACAAGGTCTGTTTACAGAATAATGAAGGGAAGGATGTCTCCATAGTAACCTGTAAAGCAAGCAAGTCTGCCTCTTCCACTCTGATGCAGTCTTGGTAAACAGGTTGTACATCTGCTTTAAAAAAAAAAAAAAAAATCAAAAAACCCAAAAACCAACCCCTCCAAAACCCAACCAAACCAAAATAAACCAAGTTTTTGGATTATGTAACTTCTATTACTACTAAAGAGCTGCTGGTTTCAAGATCTGTCCCTCTGCTTCCCCTTGTTTATTATATTTGAAATGTTCTAAGAAATTCAATAAATTTGAACAGATGTGAGTTGCTGTTACATCAGGGGTCTGTACCTGAAGGGCTCTTCTGCAGGTGAAGAGACAGGGAATTGTAATAGTCTTCAAACACATAAACAGATACTGTGAGGAAGAAATGTTCACATTGCCTGTGGACAGGGCCAAAAGTCTTGGGCTTACCTTGAAACAGAAAATGTGGTTAAGCCTGGACATGAGACAGCATTTTCTAAGGGTATGAGGAGTTAATCTTTAATGAATTCCTGAACAAGGTTATACAATTTTCCTTGCTGGAGATTTAAAAAAAAACCAAAACAAACCAAACACACAACCCCTTCATCCACCCACCCCAAACAAACAAAGAAACAGAACCCCGGAAACCCCCCAAAACCCAGACCAGGAATTATTTAACTGGAGATTATTGTGTTTTAAGACACCAGGACAGTGTTGGTGACCTTTTGGGTTCCTGTTCAGTACTGCAGTCTATGATCCATTATATTATTTACAGGTTTCTCCTAGGAAGCAGGTCTGTTTTTTTCTTTTTTCTGGGAAAAGGATATGAAAACTGCTTGTTGGTTTTTGTCTGATACCACTTCTGTGAACTGCCAATTGTGTGTGAACCTCTCCTGTTGGAAGGACAGATAGTATGTGAGAGAGGTGAGGTCCAGCACATGAAAACAGAAAAGGATGCTTGAAAGTGCAACTTCAATCATCATGGCTGCTTTCCCTCAAAGACCAAGTCTCAGGGCTACAGGAGCAAACTAAGCCAGTGGTGCACTGCCTGGAGTTTGACTACAGAGATGGGATGAAAGGTAGGGGTTTGCCAACAGGGTGTCCCAATCCATTCCTTGTACTGGTGTCCATGCCCATTTGTGTCATTGTTTCAGTACACAATTACCAAACCCTCAAATTTCCTTTGCAACTGTGGGGAAATGTCTTGTAGGAACTCTAAAATACAGGGTTTGTTTTTTTTTTTTTTCAGGCTTTAGAAGTCTGAGGAAGGTGTCCATTGGGATATGGAGGGAGCAGATTTCTGGGACTCCCTGTCTCAGCTGGGCTGGTCTGATTGCCCATTGGTATTTCCTAAGCTGGCAGATGGAAGTGGAAATTTCAAAATATTGGAAAACAATTCCAGTTACTATTTAAAAAAAACAAACAAAAAAAAACCTTCAGGAAAAAAAATTGTATTCTGGTGAACACTGGTGAAGGGACAAACATTTGTAGATTATGATGTTATCTGAGCATGATTCCTGATTGTTGAGAACATGATGAGACCTGGGTAGCATGCATCTCTCCTTCCTTATGATTTTTCTTCATGTTGTTTTTTTTAAACTTCCTTTCTACTGCTAACGTCTGCATTAATTTCTGCTGCCACCCAATACCTCCTATTGCCAATTTAATCCTGCATTAATCAATAATAATCAGAGTTTCCTATCTGCTGCCATCTGTTTTCTTGATAGGGGCTGTTTTTAAGAATCTCAGTTTGTGGCAAAGCTCTTCCAGGGGTGTGGCAAGTGTGGAACTGGATGGGAGCTACAGAGCAGCGGGGCAGGGATGGGAGAGGGAGCACCCCGGGGAGGATGGGTGCTCTCAGGGAGCACCTCCTGCTGTCTTTCCCCCGTCCCCTGGGGCCGGAGAGGGTTTCTTCCCTGGGTACCAAGGTGCCCGCGGGAGACGCTCTGGGCCTGACTGGGCGTTATGGGCGGCCATCTGCTGCCACCTCCTGTCCGAGCAGGCGATGGCACCGGGGAAGGACCACAGAGGTCCGGAGCTGCCTACTGCCCGCGGGAAGCCGGGGGAAGCAACGCGAACCGATGGGAAACCATCTCCAGCCTTCAGGGAGAAAATTGCCATCTCCTTGAGGCTTTGAGAGCGGTGCCTATGTGAGCAAGGGCAGCGAGGATGTCAGGTGTCTTGGGTGATACTGCTGGGCACTGACCTAATATTTTTATTGTCTCTAGCGTGCAATGGTCTCGTTTCCTTTTGCAGTTTGCTCTTTCTGGGTACCTTGGCCTCTCAGAACCCCCAGCCAAGGAATGACTAACACCCCAACATGTTGGAGGCACGCGGCCAGCAGCAATTGCAGGAGAAGGCACACTGGTTGCTCCCCTCCATCCCCTGCGGCAGGGCTGCAGCAGGGAGCAGGAGCAGGACTTGCTTCCTTTCCCTCGCCGCATTTCGCAGCCGCTCCCCGTCGGCTTTGGGCTCCTCAGCTGGAGCTTGAACGCCTGAGGAGGGTGTGCCATGGTTATTGTGCCAGAGCCGCTTGCTGGCAGACAGGCTCTGGCTGGGGCGGCTGCCCTGCTGCTGGCCAGTCCACAGTGAGTTGCTAGGGCTGGTGACTAGTACTTGCTTTTTAATTTGGATCCTGGAGCCTCATTTCTGTTTTCAGGAGAGGGCAAGGGCTACTCTTTGTCCTTGCTTGCTTTTACTTCTTTGGCTGGTTCTCTAATAGCTATTGCAGCTTCCCTGCTGCCTGTGGTAACTACAAATTTGAGCTGAATTAATCCCAGACAGAGGCTCAGTCTGAGGCAAACTTTCCTTCCCACATGTTCAGTCTGAAAAGACATGAAAGCAAGATAGGTTGCCACCTACCTTCCGTGTGCCTGCTTCATCCTCGGCAAAAGTTTGTTGTCAACCTTCAAGCAGGACTGAGAGGCTATGGTGCTATGTCGGGCACTGACCAGGCAGACATCGAAGGGCAAGTCTGTTTGCCAGACCTCAGCAAGCAAACAAAGCAGCAGTGTGGCTGGCACTGACAGGTTTTGCTTGCCACCCTGGAAGCAGCCCATGGTTGCAACAGAGGTGTTGCTTCTTCTTCCCCAGCTGGCCCAGGCTGCTGGCCCAGCTCAGATCTTCAGCCTGTCCTTGTGCAACCCCGTGCTGGCCATGTTTCATCCTTTTCAGTTGTGCCTCTCCACATCTCCTAGAAGCATCAAGGCTTGAGCTTTGGTTTCTCCCTGTTTTCTTTCCCAAGGACTCTTATTTCATGGCGTCCTGCCCTTTTGTACTGAAGTTTGTTTTTGTGCTGCCTGGCTGAGGTCAGCATCTGTTCCCACAGTCCCTGCCCAAGGGGACTTTCTGATACTGGATAACACGGTTGCAGGCCCCAGACCCTCTCTGATAAGAACTAGATGTTAGATCCCAAAGCAGCTTTTCTTCCTAAATCAAACACAAGGAAACTGACTGCCTTCCTCTTTATCTCTGGTTCTATGCATGCAGGTATTCCCCATAAAGAAAGTGGTACAGCTACCATGTGGTGGGGACCACAGTAGGAGCTCACCTAACCTAAGAATCCTCATGGTTGGTGTTCCTGGCAAGAGCTTTTATCTGAATTTGGATGCTGCTTCATCCTTGACCTGAGACTAACAGCATGGTCCCTCCAACCCCATGCCTGTGAAAAGTAAAAATCCTTCTGAGCTGTTTTTCTGTGGGGTTTTTTTGTTTGTTTGTCTGTCTGGTTTTTTGCTGTAGAGCTCCCTGTGCTGCCATATTTCAAGAGGCTGAGAAGCTACAGCAGAAATCACAGAAAGCCTCTGCATCCCCAGACACGGTGCTGTGCCATGCAACAAGCTGCTGCTTTGGAACTCGTAGATAGTTTTTAGCCCTGTCAAGGGCTGGTCATTTTAGTAGTGTAAAAATCACTATGGTTTTATTTCAGGCTTGTTAGACTGGGCAAATTTTATCAAGCCGGTATGCAGGCTGTGGGCAAAGCTGGAGTTAAACAGAAAAAGCCCAATTCCACAAATACTAGATTTTCTCTTACTTGGTAGAGACAGGGAAACAAAGTAAACAAGAGAAGGAAGAGCTGGGGAAGTGGGGAGAAGGGAAAGGGAGAAAACTGTGTCCTTTTTGACAAAACTGTTTTCACCCCCTCCTTCTGAAGAGAGGTTTTATGCCATATGGAGTTTTAAATGTTTGTTTGCTCTGCCTACTTGGTTATTTACTGCTCTGAGCGTCTGTGCTGCCTTTGCTGGCATGCTCAGTATTTCAGAGAGTATGACTGAGTGCAAGGCTGTTTACCTATTTCTGCTAACACTTATTTAGCAGTGCAGTTCTGATGCAGGTTTTGCCATGAATTCTTGTACTTGGAAATTGTAGCAGGAGCATGGTCGTAGTGGGGACCTTAAGGGAGAATTTCTTTATCTTCTAGGCAATAGTAATTCCTGTTATATGCTTTGTTCTCACTGTTGTATTTAACTCATGAAAGAGGAGAAAGTTCTTTTATTCCTGAGTTTTGTCAGGTAAAGGAACAAAGGATTTTGCAGAAGAGAGTATGGAGAAAAAAGGGAAGGTAGATGTTGTTTAGCAAAAGGCTATTCAGAGCATCTATGGGAGAACCAAAGTCAGCCAGAAATTTTCTGGATCCCTTGTGCCTGCTCGGTGAACACCCACCATCCTTGAATGTCAACTCCACCAGCTTTTCTTCTCCAGCCCGCCTCAATAATCCTGATCTTTGCCATCAGCTGTGGGCTAGCCAGACTGGAAACTTGCATTCCTAGACAAGCTGATTACTGTTCTTCTCCATGTTCATTACCCTTATTAAGTTTCATGCTCCTTTTACCATGTTTCTGTAGGGCTGCAATCATCGCTCAAGGGCTATGAGGCTAATGCATCTTTTGCTTCAACCTCTTAAATTCAGTGTGGGGAAGGACCACCTTTACTGCTGAAGCCTAATGTTGTACACCTGTAGACTAAACAGCATTCTGTAGACCAGCTTCAGGCTGTTACACTGACCCAATATTAGCAAGTATCTGCAAGAGACCCCAAGTGCCCTCAGGGACCTGAGCTTGAAAGCTGCATAGTCCTGTTTCATAGTGTAGGTCTGCTTAACTACTTTTTGGAATTTCAGCAGCACTTTGATATTTATTGTTTAATTCTGGGTCCTGCCCTTCTTTCAGAATGACCTGTCATCCATAGTTGGTGTTTTGGTTTTGTTTTGTTTTTCCTCTATTTTTACAGGATAGGGAGAATGAAAGCCACTTCATTTTATTAAAACCAGAAAGGATGCTGTTGGCTGTTTTGCCCAACATCTTGAACAGTACTGCCCATGGGGCTCACTGCTTGTTCTCTGAACTGGGTCAATAATGTCTCTGACCCAGGACTTTTCCAGGCAGTAATCTGAGTGTTACTGATGCTTACTAAGTAATACTATCCTGCAATCATTCTTAAAAAATAATAATAATAATAATAAAATCTATGTATTTCTGTCTTATCATTTAAGGATCCTAAACCCCAGCTTTTTCTTAATGGCCTTTCAAGGAGACAATAACTGCTTGCTATGTTCTGGAAAGGTCTTTTATATTTGATATTAACTAATGGGGATGAAATTGCTCTTGGCTTTTGATATTCCTAAGTGTTCCCCTTTGGGGTCTGGATTCCTTCCCAGCAAGTAGCAGCAGCCACCAGCAAAGGTGAGTTTGACATTGCTGCAAACTCTCCTTGCAGCAACCCGTGCTACTGTGCCAGCATTGACTCCTTTTGTTCAGATTATTTATTGAAGGTGAACTCCTTGAGCACACAGAGTACAGCATGTTTTCCTGAGCACAAGCAAGGATCATAGAGATATGCTGGAGGAAAAGGTCTCACCATAAAACCAAGTCAGACACTGCATAGGTTTCAGGTTGCTACCTCCAGCTACTCTTGGATGCTTGGTTCCAGGCAATGGGCAGCTTCCCTTTTCTAGTAGAGCCTTTGGCTCAAGTAACCTGGGGAAAGATTACTGTTGTTTATAGTCCAGAAAGAAAGGAGGGAGAACTGGGATATTTGGCTCTCCGTACCTCCCTTTTCCTGTCTGTGAAGTTCAGGCGACAATACTTTATCTTCTTCAGAGGGACATTTGTAAGCTAATGGACAGAAAGTGCTCAGAAACTCCACACCTCAGCAACTGGGACACATTGGCAATCTGCCCAATAGCATTTAGATATGCCTTACCTAAGCAACAGTGTGCAATAAACGATATAAACATATTGTCTTTAATGTGCTGGCTGGTCTCTAGGTGCTGTGTGGTCTGTGTATTTGCAGGGAGTGCTGCTATTTTGCTATGTGTTAGGAGCCTTCTCCCCCATTTGTTCTGGGTTCCACAGAATCTGCCTGTGACTTTGCTGGCAGAACTGCCTTTT
This sequence comes from Agapornis roseicollis, assembly GCA_002631895.1. Taxonomy (NCBI): domain Eukaryota; kingdom Metazoa; phylum Chordata; class Aves; order Psittaciformes; family Psittacidae; genus Agapornis; species Agapornis roseicollis. Next base: position 27,602 of record NDXB01017408.1, on the reverse strand, counting down.
ATAGCCAAGAAATGGTTCCTGCATTCCAGCATTGCCATCAGCTCAAATGAAGTTTGGCTAACGGGCCACAGTGCCTGCAGGTTCTTGAAGATCAGCATGCCTCTGCAAGCACCAGACTGGGACAGGGTCTGCTACCTCCAGCTTCTTGCTTAAATTACAAATGTTGACACTTTTTATGGCATTGCAATTATGTTCTCTGCTGGCTCAGACCTAATCCTCTCTTATGACAGCAAGGCATGTCTCTGGATACTTATGCTCTGAGACTGGGAGCAGAATGCAACCCTGAAGGCTTTCAGCAGTAGTAACTTGCTTTCATTGCTAGTATATGAAAAATCTGCCATGCTGTCTCTTCTTTGATATCTTTCCTGGATTTGTGCTGCTGCAGAGCTTCTCTGATCTCTGTCACTAAATGACACAAAGTAGAAGGGCAATGTAGAAGTGAAATTAGCAGAAAGGGATCTCTCTGCTTTAAAACCAGAGTGATCTTTGGGAAAAGATTTACTTAGATCTTTGATGCTGCAAAAGCCCAGGCAAGTGGGGCATGCAGGAGAAATCCAATTGTTCAAATAGTGGGAACACTGAGAGAAAAATGTTAGTGTCAATCTCAGGTTAATTGGAAAATATTCAAAGGACTTCATTTTGCTCAACTTTGAGGTTAGAAGTTCCCTGGGGTTCTATGGAAACAGCACAATGCTGGCAGCAACTTTGAAATAAGTAGGAGTAAGCTGCAAAGCAAAGAAGTTGTTAGAGGGAATGTGACCTCCTTGTGGATGGAAGGATGGGGCAACAAGAAAGCAAAGATAAAAATACTGTGCCTACTGCCCTTGCTTCAAAAGAAGTCTGTGGTGTGGCATAAGTTGATAGGTATGAACATATCACTCCGAAGACAGATTCATCCTCTGTTCATTCTGACATCCATCATCTAAGGTCACCTAACTTCAAGCACTCCCTGGATTGTGTGCACAGCCTGTGGGAAGCACTAGACACAACAGCTGTGTTGTGACTCCGCTGGTCTATTAGAAAGACCAACAGCAGCATCTGAAGCCCAGGTTCTTGGATTAACTGTGTGTGCTCATTAATGCCACCCCTTTATTTTGTTATCTTTTGGGTTTTTTTTCTGCTTAAACATCAAGCATTTCAGGGTAGGAAGCATCTTAGCTTACATTTATACAGTATCCTGTAGAACAGGAACCTGCCTGTGGTACTGAGGCCTCTTGGCAACGCTGATTGTAACCTATGGGTATGGGAGGCTGAGGAGACTTGCCCAGCAAATCTGGAGCCTGCGGAGCCAGTTCAGGTTAGAGAGCCACACAGGGAGCCTTTGGGGCTCTGATCAGTGAGGGGAGAGTGATAGAGCAAGGTTATTCTTCTCCCTGTGCCTCATGCCAGGGTCATTCCAGCTGAGCACCTTTCTACACCATCTGCAGCAGGGCAACACAAGGAGATGAAGACTTCCATAACAGCTAAGAGGAGGTTTGAGAGCAGCTCTTTAGCCAGGGAGTTAAAGGAGCCAATTCAGAAAGCAGGCAGATTCACTTTCCTAACCTACTTCTGAAGAAAAGGCAACTCTCTAGGACTGGGACTTAGCTTCTCTGTATTGCCTCAGAAGGACTTCAGGCTTTTGGAGAACATGAAGGTTGGTAACCATGTTCAGGGGTGCACGGTGTTTAACTACACACCTGGGTTTAAGAGAGAGATGGTGATGACATGGATCAGGATGCATAATAGCTAAGAGGCATGGCTAAAGTAGCTGGGAACTGACCACACTACCAGTCTCAAAGCATAACCTCTAACAGACCTCTTGGAAGAGGGAACCTGGCTGCCATTCTGAGGACAGTCCTCCAGGCTTCTTATGAACAGCAGAAGTGTTTCTCACTTTTGGCCTGTGTGTCAGTTTTGATGATTGGAATCATAGAATAGTTAAGGTTGGAAAGGACCTCAAGATCATCTAGTTCCAACCCCCCTGCTGTAGGCAGGGACACCTCACACTAAACCATCTCACCCAAGGCTTCATCCAACCTGGCCTTGAACACTGCCAGGGATGGAGCATTCACAACTTCCCTGGGCAACCCATTCCAGTGCCTCACCACCCTAACAGGAAAGAATTTCTTCCTTATATCCAATCTAAACCTTTCCTGTTTAAGTTTTAACTCATTACCCCCTGTCCTGTCACTACAGTCCCTAATGAAGAGCCCTTCCCCAGCATCCCTATAGGCCCCCTTTAGATACTGGAAGGCTGCTGTGAGGTCTCCATGCAGCCTTCTCTTCTCCAGGCTGAACAGCCCCAACTTTCCCAGCCTGTCTTCATACAGGAGGTGCTCCAGTCCCCTGTTCATCCTCGTGGCTTCCTCTGGACTTGTTCCAACAGCTCCATGTCCTTTTTATGTTGAGGACACCAGAACTGCACACAGTGCTCCAGGTGAGGTCTCACGAGAGCAGAGTAGAAGGGCAGGATCATTTCCTTCAACCTGCTGGTCACGCTCCTTTTGATGCAGCCCAGGATACAGTTGGCTTTCTGGGCTGCCAAGTACACACTGTCGGCTCACGTTCATTTTCTCATTGACTACCACCCCCAAGTCCTTCTCCACAGGGCTGCTCTGAATCTCTTCTCTGCCCAACCTGTAGCTGTGCCTGGGATTGCTCCAACCCAGCTGTAGGACCTTGCACTTGGCATGGTTAAACTTCATGAGTTTGGCATCAGCCCACCTCACAAGTGTGGTCCCTCTGNGTTAAACTTCATGAGTTTGGCATCAGCCCACCTCACAAGTGTGTCAAGGTCCCTCTGGATGGCATTCCTTCCCTCCAGTGTATCCACCGAACCACACAGCTTGGTGTCATCGGCAAACTTGCTGAGGGTGCCCTCAATCCCACTGTCCACGTCAGCGACAAAGGTGTTGAACAAGACTGGTCCCAACAGCGAGGGACACCACTTGTCACTGGCTTCCAGGAGATCACCGAGCCATTGACCACAACTCACTTCTATTGATTGAAGTATTCTCTCTTGCTTCTAGCAGTCTGAGTCAGGGAATAATGAAAGCGGGTTTCAGACCTCTTTTATGCTTGGGTTTTGTTCCTTTTCTCCCCAAGCCATTCCCTCCCCTTCCCTCCCCCCCCCTCCCCCCTTTGAACCACTCTATGAAGGACTGAGACTGGCTGTTCTAGTTTGATCAACTTTGTAAGTTATGCCATCACAATCTGCATGTTTACCCTTCCACAAAAGCTGGGACCTTTGTTGTACCTCCAGTCAGGTACACAGTTTTGAGCTGCAGGCATTCAGGGAAACAATTCATCATTTCACTTGTGTTGGACCTTCGTACCCAACCCCAAGTTAATGGTGCAGGTTTTGTTTTCCTACTGAGTTTGGCTGGCTGGCTCAGGCTTCTAGCTCTCACTTTTTGCTCTGCATTTTACCTGCATCCTTAAGTGCACTGTAGTAACAAGTAGTTTTCCCTGCTGAGGGAACTCACTGGTACTTGTGGGCTGTCATGAAATTGTCCACTGACCTTCTCTTTTTGCTCCTGTAGTGCTTCGAAGGCCCTGGTAATGATCATTATCAGTGTTGTGTAATGGTCACAGTGCATTCCAGGAGTCAACAGTATGTTGTAAAAACGCCAAAAGTCCTGTGTGGGCTGCTCCTTGTGTCCAACAATAAAGTAACCACTTGGTGAACCTCAACCTCATACTGACTGCTATTGTTGTTTTCTCCTGTGTCAACATCACTCAACTTTTTCAGTTTAGGTTCAATGCAGATTGAAGACTGCATAAAATATAGAAGAGAAAATTCTCAGGGGAAAAGAGCCCGAAGACATCATCTATAATTATAGACTGGGCGTCGTATTTATCATCTTAGATGGGGTACAATTTTATGTTAATATAGAGTAGTATCACTCCTTCAAGAAGATAATTTTAACTGATTCCCTAACAGAAATGAACTGTCATTTACAGGCAAGAAATGCATATTTTGAGACTTTGCTTTTTATTTTGATTTTGCGAAGTGCAGGCTCTGGGCTTCCACTCTTGGGAGACTTGTTTCTTGCATAAGCCTGTAGTAGATGGGCTGCTTGGGAAATGCGGGTGATCCAAAGCAACATAGGGGAAGGTGTTCCTATCCTCTGATGGAATCAGAGGGATCCAAAGGACCCAGGGAGAACCACAATCAACATAAGCTGCAGTCTTGGCGAGAGCTTGGAGTGATGTCCTCTCTCAAGGTATGTTGAAAATTTCCATGAAATAAATGTCCCTAACCAGTTTTACAGAAGATGCAAGACAGATGTGAGGGAAATCCAGGCATGTTTTCTATGCCTTGGAAATGAATAGCTTCCAATGAGTCCTCCTAGGAAGTTTAGTCTACTTACTGTGTAGAAGTTACCATTACCTTATCTTTGTGTTAGTACATTAGTGGCTAGCAACTGGTCTAGCTGTATCAGTGCAGTTGCTCTAAATTGCTGTTTACCTAGGTGTTTTCTGCTAATATTCATCACAGCTCTATAACTGTGTGGTGTGTTACATTGCCTGAGACTTTTACAGAACTCTTGAATAACCTTAATTGGAGCATTCAACCTTTCTGAACTTGGAGAACAGCACTAACACCCTATGAGCAGTGTGGCATGGGGAGAGATTCAGCTAATATTTGTGGAAGAGTAGGAGTCTTTAGAGGCATAAGAGTCTTAGCTAATATTTGCAGAACACTTCAAGGTCTTGGGATGGATGCTGCTACCAAAGGGTAAAGTGTTATTCACATGTTCTGTCATGTCTGTGTTGTTTACAAATAGAATAGAATGATGTTTTGAAGGTCAGAGATCTTAAGAACAATAGTGGGTTTGAAGCACTCATTTATTTTTACCAAGTTCAGATGCCTGGCATAAACTAGCTGTTTCATTTATGTAGAAGATCTGATCAAACGTTTTGGTTGTTTAAAAGAGTTGTTTTTCTTGCTATTAGGCTGTTGAAATGTCAGATGGTAAAAGCAAGCAAGAGTTCCAGATGGGGCAAGTGGAAAAGAAACGTGACAAAGGTGGTAATGGGAAAGCTTCAGATTCTCACTTGACTGGGAGGCCCATGACTTCACCTGTGACTTCCATACCCACTCTCTGTGCAAGCTCTTGTGCAAAGCAGCATCCCTTACATGAAGTTCTTCATTACCAGGGTAAGCAAAGCCAGTGAAGGTTTATTTTCACTAGCCTATCTGTGCTAGGAATTGTTTGGGAGCTGGAGTCTCATCTGGAATACTCAGCTTTTATATAGCTAAGTAAAACATAAGCACTCTCTTTTAGTGACCCCAAATTTGAATTAGGGTTTCATGACTTACATTAACAGGTCAAGGAAGTGCCCAGTAGTTTGATCTCATTCACTAGTGTTCATGCATTTTCATAGTGATTTGCATCAGCAGATGTAGTGATAATACAGGCTAAATCTATAGTTGAGTAATGGTGGAAGACAGGGGATATAAATGCTGCAAAATCCCTGGTCGCTGGTGGAGAAATAAAAGCTGGTAAAAAGGGATCTATCTAATCAAACAACTCATTTAATACAAAAATTTGTCTCAATTCCTCTAGTCTATGGCCAACTTTCTTGAAGACAAAGGGAGACATAACTTGTACTGGCAAAGTTAACCCTGACTTATAATCAGAGTAAACAGCTGGTACAAATTGCAGCCTTTGTTTACACTAGCTGTGCTAGTCACGGAGGGCTGGAATTGCAGCAAATTCCTAATGTATGTTGCTGTCTAATTTGTTGTATTGGTGGTGGTTTATTCTCTAATGCTTAAGAAGCAGAACACGGTAGAGGAGGCTGAAATTACCTTGCAGTGACCAACTCCAGCACCTTTCGTGGTGGTAAATGTGATACGGAAATATACAAAGATGGTGTCAGGGTGTGCAGGGTCAATAACTGCCATTTATTGTGTCAATCGCTTATTGGAAAGGCTCAATTATAAGTGCTTTAAACTCCTGAGAGAAGTTGCTTGACACCTTGCAAGGCTGTGTCCTTAGTTTATGTACCAATTTAAGGGATAGGCAGAGAGACTTTCTGGAGGGAAAGAAGCTCACTAAAAGCCACTAATCTGTGGCATGTGTGAATGTGGTCTCTAAGTTCTGTCCTGGAGAATGCTGTTCCAAAATACCGCCTCCGGAGAGCCTTACTCATCAGCAGAGATATTTATAAACTGCCATCAGTGGATGTCCATGTGCTATTGTACCCCAAAGAAAAAGGGAGTGGCACAAATAATTATTCCTAAATTCAACAGTTAAGAACATGTGATGTATGGAGGAATGGAGCTAAACCCATGGGATTGTTACTGTCTAATTAATGGCTCTTTGTTGCTGTGCCATAGACCACTGTGCTTTGAGCAGCAGCACTCAAATAGGCAAGTTCCCTGTGCTTAGGTTTGGAACTTGCCAATTCAGGCTTCCTACATACTCCCAAAAACTAATCTGAAGACTTCAGTCACATAAGACTCTGCCTGTATGAGTCAAATAACATGAATGTATGAAATCAAGCATGTAAGCATGCTCATAATTAACCTTCAATTTAGAGGTTAATATTCAAGTAGTTAAATCCCAAAGTATAATGATTATATGAGAAAGTAATTATTTACTGACTTTGAATCCAATTCTGGGAGGCAAATCAGAAGTGCTTTGGGGGCTAAAGGTATAAACAGTAATTTGCAGAACTGAATCTTACTTTCTAGCAGACAAAATAATCTGGCTTTGTTAATTAGAGTCATTTCTGTCTAATCCTTTTGTTCTGCATTTCTTTATGGAAGGCAGCTTTATGTCCTCTGTGCAAAGATGATCAGGGCAAGAGGGAGGTGGGTGAGGCTGAAACCATCTAAGATGCTCTTGGTTCTGCATTTTGCTACTGATGTAAAAAGCCACTCATGTTGAAGCTTGTGAGCTTTCTAGGCAAATGAATATGTGAGGTATGGGGACTTCACACAATTCTTACTGTATCTCCTTACACTCATATCTCAGGAGAGACTACCAGTAGCTCTACACTGTTTCCCCTCCAGCTCTGCCTTTTATGTCAGCTGTTGATACTAATGTGTCATACAGAATCAGCTAGATTTTTCTATTCTTTTTTTTTTTTTTTTTTTTTTTTTTTTTTTTTTTTTTTTTTTTTTTTTTTTTTTTTTTTTCCCTTTTCTTGTTTAACATTGCTCTAAATTTAATGTAGTTTCAGGAAAGCCACTGAAATAACACAAGTGCAACAAAGAATCCTCTTAAACATGTTAGAAACTTTTGTAAACCAATAGATGGTTGCAGTAACCCATGAGGCTCCCTGTGTATCTGCCTTGGGTTCTGTTGTAACAGCTTAAGATCTTTGAGATCACTTTGGTAGCTTTCAGCATTTTGGTGGCTGAGATATTTCTTGCTCAGACCTAGTAGGTATTCTCTTGTGGTGAAACCTATGGCAGACTGTCAGAACATCATGGTGTCATAGCTGCCTTGTTGCCCTCTGCATGAGAAATGTTGGGACATGAATGACTGTCTTTTTGGTTTTGTTTTGTTTGGATTTTTTGCCACGTAAAGAATAGGTAATGGACTAGATAAGTAATTTTGATTTGTCTACTATGGAGTACAGGATCTAAAGCAAACTAATGTTAATGGTTTTCTATGGAGGGACCATCTACTCATTTGACATGGATCTGATGATCTGAAAATGAAGCAGAAGTAGTTACATTTTAGCTGTGGTCTTTTATTGTCAGGTTTATTTTACTGGTATTTCACAACATTTTCTTATTTTAGCTATGAGTGTTTGACCAAGCCATAGAAGGTCCATGTCACCAGAAGTACAGAGAAAACTTCTCAAGCTTCTGGATTTTGTCTGAGAGTTCATGAATGTAAATATGGGGTTTGGCTGTGGTGATGGTGTGGGTGATGTGTTGTTGGGAAGGAGATACGGGAGGGCTGGAAGACCTGCAGAACAGTGGTGCATGTGAGATGTGTGGCTACAGAGCAAATGCTCAAGCTAATTGGGTTGTGCTGGATTAGTTGCTAGCGTTGCTCAGCATGAAGCTGGTGTTTGGCCTAGCGCATCTACAGTTAGGTGTATATTTAGAATGCAGACCTATTTCTAGTCCATATTCTTTCTGAAGTGATTTCTAGATAAGTCAATTATCTCAGTCCTCTTAGAATGGAATCTATTAATTACATGAATTCTAAGCATAGAGCAAAGATGATCAAAGCAGATGGTGCAATGGGATACTGAGATGCACAGTGTGGTTTAACACTGATGATGTCTGTTCACTGTTTGTGAAATTCTTTGAAGATGAGTGATATGCAATGTTTCTAATTGATTATATTACCTAGAGTGTTATCTGGAAGGCATTTGATAGGGATTCAAGGTATCTGGCTCCATTCCTTGGTATTTCATTGGCAAGCTGAGCAAGTTAATTCTTCCTGTGCCTTAGTTACTCCAGTATTAAAATGCAGATAGTCACCCATAAAACTGAGATAATTATGCTGTCCTTTTTGAAAAGTACTTGGAAACCTACTGATTACGAATTGTGGATGCATTTTTTTTTTTTTTTGAGTTATTACTGTTTTCTTTGTTTAGACATGATAATAATAACAGACATGTCAACATCAGTGAAACTGTGATTTGCTCAGAGCAGGCAATGGGAGATGGGAACTTGAATCATTATCGATTTCGATTTAAAGGTCTCTGCTAGCTGTTTCTTTAAAGGAAACAATAAAAGCTGATGCCAGAGCTTTTCTTTTTGCTGGAACTTGGTGCTTCTCTGCAGTGCCTATTTCTAGTTAAAAAAATCCTAGCAGTTGGCAAATGACAAGTCTTCATTCTAATAGGTGGCACATCACTCTTGTCTGAGAGTGTAAATGTTCTGTACTTAAGAATCTTTGCAGGTGGCATCCTAGATTTAGTGGAGACAAGAATAACAACTATTGCCGTTCCTGACACTTCTGAGGTCTCTTAAAGCCATTTGAAAAGTACAGGAGTAGGTGCTGGCAGGATCAGGTTTAGGTGCTTTGGAAAGCCATTTTGTGCTAAACGGCTGTATATCAGCCCAAGACATCACCCACAAAATGACATCTTTTGAGAGAAGGCCTTTTTTTCCAAGTCTTAAATACAGCTTCCCATCTTAATACTTTCTGAAAAACTTGTGTTTTTATTTGCCATCCTGAAGAGGTGCAGAAAAGAAGTTCCTACCTGACCTTGAGTGGAGGTTAATGTGGCTGGAAGGAAGGTGGCCATTTATACCAGTAAGAGAATGGATAGCTGCTGGAGGAGCCAGCATCACTGATGGAGAACTGGCATTGATATCCTCTCTCACTCCCATGCTATTGTTATTCAATGTGTGTGAAAAGACAGTTAAAAGGAGGAGATACCTTAGGTTAGAATTACTGCAAGGCATCCATTTCCATGACAGTGTTGTGGTAGCAAACACTTCCCGCTGTTCTTCAAGGTTGGATCTGAACTCTGGACTAATTCATTTCATGGCTGGTTTGCTGCTCAGGTCAAGCCCATAACCAAAACACATTTTCTGCTTTTTGCAGGAAGTGACACTTCACACAAGAAGCAGTGTTGACCAGTTGATCTTAGTGCAGGTGAAGAAAGAAAAGAGCACGGAAGATTGAGTAAATGGCTTTCCCACTTGTAGAACTTGGTCTTGCTAAAACAGTATTAAGATCTTCCAACCCAGCAGACAGCAATCACTACATGTTTTTTCCCCAGATGTCACTGAAATACCTTCTTGTTGTTAAATCTCAGGTTGAAGGTGCCAAGTTTGCCTTTTATGTGGTCTTGGCCACAAGAAGCAAAAACTGATGCTGCGTTTCCTAGTGCTGGTGATGTTCGAACACACCCTGAACTTCAGCCATTCCATTCTCCAAAGAATTTGTGACTGGAACAGACCAGACAAAATCGGGAGGAAAAAGCTCCTTTTCCAAAGCCAGTTTTAAACTGGTGTAGGCACAGAGAAATCTGCTCCTTAAAACATTGCTATTATCAAATTGTTGTGGACAGCATAGGAAATATACCCAGATTCCTGCAACAACTGATTTGATAATTTGGCAGCAGGAAGATACGCTGCCAACAGGCTTCTTCCACCTTCTTTTGGGAATGCAGTATCCTCAATACAGGTATCTCTTAAATTATCTGCTCCTCAGGGTGTATACCGCTGGACCAGATAGACTCTGAAATGCAGGGAATTTCTGGCAGAAGATGGGAATACAGATCTGTGGAGTTCCCTATACAGAGCACCTAGCTTTCTGCTCTCTTCTTGGCATTCTATCTTTGCCATTGAATTTTATTTCTTGCTTTCACTTCTTGTCCTTCTTTATAGGGGATCTGGGGGGAAGGTTAACTTTGTTATGGATGTAGTTAGATGGTAACTCTGCACTGTCATAGTGATGTTTGGTCTGGCATGTGGAAGCCCTAGGGCTGCATCCATACACTGAAGCCTCTAGAATCCTGGTAACCACACTGAAATTATTTTGTAATGGCTGGGTGCAGACTGCCATGGCAGTGTAATTACACATCAAATATTGCAGGTTGCTTAGCCTAATGATAGGCTAAGAGCCAACTGGAAACAACAGTTAAGTGCAGGTCCCTTGAGGGTAGGGAATGGTGTTGTGATCCCCTGATGCTGTCAGCCCATTCACATTTTTCCAGGACCACTGGAGGTAATACCTCCTTTTAGGAATGATACTCAAGTTAGCACTTGTCTGTCCTGGCAATCAAGCATATTTGCTTTATTTTTTAAATAGTCCTAGCAAAGAAGGGTCGCAAAGGTCAGATGCAGTGTGACCTGCTCTTCCCTATGTGAAGGGTAGCTGTGTCACTGGAGATGTCAGCCTGGCTCCTATGGCAGTTTTCCCTTTGGGATAGCCTGCTGCCATGTACCAGGTCCTGTGCTTTATTGCATGTTGTGAAGATGTGTCAAAGTGGCTTTCAAGCTGGTTCAGATGAAGTGGTGTCTTGTGTAGGGTTTGAACATGTTTGCTGGGCATCCCTTATGAAGAGCAGTTGTCATTTGTTAAAAGTTGATGTCTTAATTTCTGCCTGCAGACAGAAGTTTTTAAAGCTGCCTGTTTAGTGGCTAACGAATACAGGTAGTGGCCATGCAGTTTTCAGTGAGGTGCTCTGGGACCTAAAAGCTTTTGAGATTTTTCTGTTGACAAATACTGGGAATTGGGCTACCTAAAACTACCTGCTCGTAGCCCACTAGTCCAATGATAATTAAGTTTCTTTGAGCCTTCAACATTTTGTCTCTTTCCCCAGACATTAAAACTTACATTAATTTCTTCTTCAGAACATGAGCCCTGTTGTCATCAAGCTGAGTGTCTAAGAGTGACTTCACTAGAAGACAGCACCCAAATAATCAACTCACAATAAAATCAAGCTAGCTTGACACTGCAACTTCTAAGTGCCTTTGGAAAACAACTTCCAGAAGTTACTCCAGAATAACTTTTAGAAGTTTCCCAGATCTTGTGTAGAGCCTAGCATTCAGGTGCTGTAGCCTCAGATTTGGAATTTTTTACTACTCAGGAGCAAAATTTTCACAAAAGTCCATTAAAATAATTTAAAAAATGAAAATACTTTACTTTGCAAATGTTAAGGCTATTACTTAAGGCTTCAAAGTCACAAAGACCCTTTCATGGCTGTTTATGTCAAGTCCATTTAGTTGTTGCCTTGGAGCTCTTCACAATACAGTCCAGTTTAGTTAATGAGTGCAGTTCTGTATTATTAGTTACCCCAAATCAGCTGGAAAAGCTGATGGCTTTTATTTCTGAGATGGAATTGAATATGCTCTATCTCTACATGATGGGGATGAAGAATCATTCTGTCAATTCTGTTCCTGCCAGCTGATGCCAGGGTCAGAGTGTAGGTCACACCTTTCTGGTTTTGAGATAGAGCAATACTCATTTTAGACCAATTTGCTCTGAGCACGAAGCTCATCTGCTGGGTTGAACCAGGGCATTGTTGCTTTCTCTGGTGCATTGTTCTGCTCTCCCTCTAATTAGCTCCAAATGTTTCTTATGCCTGGAACACAGTGGTAGTGGGGAATAATGGGCTCTCTTCTCTTAACCCTTCGACCCCTAATTTGACTGTGCAATCCCACCTAGATTCTTTCACTTTCTTACATCCACCAGCACTGTGTCAATCTGACTGCTGCCTGTATCAGACTTGCTGCCCCATAACCTCCTCTCTCCTGTTCTGCAAGTTGAGCAGGAGAGTGTAGGAGCATGGTTTTGGCTCCAGCATTTACTTTTAAAGTCATGGTGCTTGCTTTGCTTGTATGTATGTGAGTATGTAGAAAGGTGCACCCCACATGCTCTTGGCCCTGGAAATGGGGAGAGCCACTGTTACTCCAGGCTTTTTTGCTTTGGAGTTGACTTGCCCAGAAAAGTAGTGTAACTTGCTGATTTGTAGAACTGATCAAGTTACGTGTCACAAGAAAGACATTGCAGGCTGATCTTAAGAGATGGGTTTTGATCACTGATCACTTGGGCTAAACAGAAATCCCCCTCAGATGTGGTTTCTTTATCAGGAGCAGGCTGTAGACATTAGAGATATGTGAACACCCAAGTGAGAGTTCAAGCCTGAAGAAAGCAGAAGTGACACCTTGGGGTTCTTATATGAGACCAGGGTTAGTGGGAGGAAGGAGAGTGAGAGTCGTTGCAGATGTTTGGAGGAGGTCAGACCAGGTCACATCCTGTCCTACAAAACAGTACAATGTCCAAACATGTTCTTGCCACCTTCTTTTTCACATCAAATCCTCTTGCCTAAATTTGGTAGGATTTTTACCTTTTTCCAATTCAGAAAACTGAGCAAATAGCCCAGCATGCTGAGCTCCCCCTCACCTGGGCCAGCACTCCCATTTCAACACAGGCCCATCATCCCCAGCCTGGTGCAGTGTGCCATGTCCTTTGTGTCTGTGCTGTTTCCCAGTAGGCTTCCTTGTTTGCTAAAAGAACTTTTCAGCCTTGACAAAACACTCAAAAGTCTCTGCAAGCCCTTCTTCTGCAGAGGAGTGTGAGCACCAAGTGCTATGTACTTCTGCTCTCTACCTGTTTTGTAGCTGTACCACCTCATGTTGCTTCTGCAGAGAAATACCTGTAAGTTATTGCAAGGACCAGTGTGCTGTTACCACATTCTGTCTGTTTTATAACTGTCCAGCCTTGTTAAGCACTGACATTTGGTTAGGTTGGAAACAGTTTACAGCTGGTATAGTAGTATTCTGTGTCTCTGGTGGGAAAGACTGAGCTTTTGTTAATGTTGGTGTTGTCTGCCTGCAGGGCACAAAGGCTGAGGCTGGGGGTGTTTCAGTGGTATGATGCTTTTGGATGCTTGAGTCACAAGTCTGTGTTGTCTGTGCAACATGCAACTCCCAAGGAGCTGTATCCACTCCTTCTCCTTCATTAAAGATCTCCCTGTGGCCCATGACGGGGAAGGAAAAGGGCAGGCACTGCAGATGTTACTTTCTGGGCTACATGACCTCTGCATTACTAACACCTCTGGAGTCTCAAAACATTGAAAGTGTCCCACAGCTTCATGAATCTCACATATCAGTTCCTGCTCTGAGTGTCTTCTCAGCTGGTGCCACAGCCCAGGAACCAATACCCCATCAGGGGTGCAGAATGGCCCAGCTGTTGGCCCCGGACAGTCTGGTGTAGACAATAGTTTCTTCATGCTCATGGTCTTTTTGTTTGAAAAGACAGGTAATGACTGGGTAATAGAAGGCACCCCATCAGCTGAAGGCCACCTCTGCTCTTTGTGTGGCAGAGTCCTTGGAGCTGCTGTCACTGCTACTTTGACACAGCCTGTGAAGTTGAGTTTGCAAAGGTGGGAGTCATCCCCTACAGCTGCAAGGCAATTCTCTGTGACAAGAACCTTGATATTTGTGAACTGTAATTACAAGAAGAGACCATGCTGCTAATCTAGTCTCACCTTCTGCCTCATTCAGACGAGACCTGTACCCGTAATGTCTGCATCAAGGCTAATAATTCACTGTTAAGCTACAGCACATATTTTAGGAAGACAGCAAATCTTGTTTTAAGAGCCCAAAGGGTGGAGAATAAAACTCTCCCCTACATGATTTGTTCAAGTGATTAACTATTGGCATTATTGCAAGTTTTAATTTTTATGGGCTCATATTATTTCCAATTTGATTTTATTCAGCTTTTACTTTGAGCTTCTGGATCTAGTTTTGTTTGTTAGATTCTTGGAGTCCTTTAGCATCTCCCACAGTCTCCCACTGAGAAACTTTAATAGATTTAGATCAAATCACCTCCAAACCTTCCCTGCAGTAAGCCAAATACATGAGGCTGGCTGAAGTCTTTCCATCTCCCTTTCTCACTCCCTGCAACATCTGGAATTGAATGATGTGTTATGTTGGATCAATCATCTGTTCAGAGTGGCATCTGACCACCTATTTGGTGATGCTTAAATACATGCCATTAAAAGTACTTCTTTTACTTGTGGCTGTTTTAATAGACCAGAACCATCTGTGAATATTTTCCACTCGCTAACGCAGGCGAGCCAACCCCCCGGGGCTGACAGCAGGCAATACCTGCCTGCCGCACGGGGCTCGAGCGCGCCGACGGCAGGGCCGGGGGGCTGCCCCGGAACAGCCGCGCCGCAGACAGAGATCAGAGCTCGTCGGGACGCCGCGGCTGCCTCCTCGGGAAACGCAGCTTGGCCACGTTCGACCAGCCCTTCGCAAGCAGCTCCTCGCCTCCAGAGGTTTTTGTCGCTTGATTGCTATTGCCCTCTAGTGGCAACAGGGTAGCCTGTGGCTTGGCTCCCCAGGGTTTTTTTTCTGCTGATTTTCTAGCGCTTATTACTCTGGGCCAATCGTCTTGTTGATACGACGGTTCTCACCAATATTATTTACCTGGACTTTAACATTCAGCTTATTATTTATAACTTTATGCTGTGAAGGAAACAAAATTTGTTCCCTGCAGTTGATAACTAGTCTCCTGCCATGTCTGAGAGTTGAATAGACTTTCTGCTCATAGAGATGCTTTGACAACAGAAACTACAGTAAATGTTGCCATTTCAGGCTCAAAATTATTCGGTCCCGCAGTGCCTGAACTCTAAGGTAAACACTGTTTACTGTTAGCACCTGCTAGCCTGATGCATGAAGTTACCTCCTCCGGAAATAGAAATACTGCCTTCTTACTATGTGTATTTCTATCTAAAGTCTTTGGTTTTATTATAAAGAGTGAACTATTTAAAGCACACTCACTTCCAAACAATCATTTCCTTTTTGTCAGACAAGACAAATCATTCATTGAACAATCCTGGCTAATCAGAGTTTGTCTTCTTCTGGAGATCCTAGAAGACGGTTTATTAATGAGGCCTAGATTTTTTGCCTGGTTGCAATGCAGGGAGATCTTAATAAGCAATGAATTGCTGCGTCTGCAATCAGTTTTGAGAGTCTTAAGAGGAAAATAATACTACTACGAATAATACTCTCCCTACACTGCCATCCGGTGGATGCAAAATTCATTTCCTTTTGTAAATACGAAGGGAAATTCTCCTACTGATATCACAGCTTGCAAACTTGCACCAAGCTGACTCCTACTTGTAATGCAATTTCCAGACTAGTGAGGAAAATGTTGGTTATTCTTTAATTTTAGTTATTTCATATTGGACAAGCTTTCCAGTCTCTCATCTGCAAAAAATAAATAAATAAATAAATAAATAAATAAATCCTCTATCCTGGAATGGGAAGTAAACCTGTCTGAAATCTTGAGAATGGATTCTGAAAACATCCCAGGCTCTCTGCTCTTAGTGCCTGGCATAGACAGTGGGAGCCACTCAGCACTGCTACTCCAGAGGATTTTGGAAAATGAAGGCTGAGCTCTCATTTTGACTTTCAGATAATCAGTGTGTGGGCTAGAAACAACAGAACCTAGGGTCAGATGCAGCATTGCATTTTTGGTTTGTGGTGGAGAGATATGGGGCCAGAGATTAACCCTTTTCTTTTCCCCCTAGGACTGATGATTGAAATAATTAGAAGGAGCAAGTCATGATGCTCACAGCCTCCCTATCTGCTGATCTGCAAATGGAACTTCACTACACTGAGCCACTTCTCAGTACAACAGACCTCACTGATAACTATTGACTGTGTTGGCCACTTCACCATTCTGGAGAAATCTGGAAAAGTGAGTACCAGGCATGGGTGGAAGCAGTGTAAGAGACTGAGGCCCTTGGCCCAGCTGTTAGGGGTTTTGTCACTGTCTGCATCTTTCTCTACTTATGGACCCTATATAAATTAATCCAGCAGCTGCAGCAATAGGATTTCCTGTGCCTCTCTGGAGGAAAGCTGTGGAAGTGAAGAGCCAGCCCCAGGGAGCTGAGCTGGGAGGACCAGCTGTGGCATTGTGGCTGCGTCAGGTGGGCCAGGTAATAACCAGGAGGTGGCATCCATCCCCTGGAGACACCACGGCGCTGGGCATGGTGCCAGTCCTTATCTGGAAGCCTTGTTTCTTTCTCTAGAGCATGCTGGCTCTCCAAAGGGGCTCTGCAGTGGAGTGTTTGGGGCCAGCAAGGTCCCACTCTGGAGCTGGGAAGTCCTGCTGCCTCACAGCACTACCAGCACGTTCCAGTTCTGAGTCATTCCCTTGCCTGTTTATTTTTGGTATTTATTAATTTACCACTGAGATGTGGGCCCAGAGCAGGCTGGCTCTGCTGGACTCCTCCGGTGGCCTGGTGGCTGTTGCCAGCTCTGTCAAAATCCTGCAGTGTTGGGAGTGTTTTCACCCTAAGCTGAGGGGGAGAAGTTGGGCTCCTTTGAGAGCAATGCCACCACAATCTCCCATCAAAAGCGTGCTTGGCTGTAGGTAATGAGTGCAGTAACACAGGGTAAACTACTTTCACCCTCCCCACAGAACCCCCAGCTCCCAGCTCTCTCCCTGAGCTGGCTGGGAGGGTGGGGGGGTGGGTGGAAGGAGGTTAAGAGGCATATCCTTTGCTGTAATTATATCCTGTTGCTAGAGATATTGTGCTCTGCTTAAAGAAATCATCATAATACAGCCTCCCAGAGAAGGTAATTACTGTACATCTTATGAATGGCTGCATGTGAATGTCTGCTTAAGCTGCTGTCAGCAGCAAGTTTCAACACATCTTACATACCAGGCATTTTACAGCCTTAGTTTTATTTGTTTTCATCACCCCTTGCCTTGTGCTTTAGTTTTCATTAATGGATCTGGGGTTTTTTTGTTTGTATTGGTTTTCTTCCCCCCCCCCCCTTTTTTTTTT
>NDXB01017408.1:0-10290 GCA_002631895.1 Agapornis roseicollis | reverse complement strand
TTTTTTTTTTTTTTTGGTTTTTTTTCCCCCCCCCCCTTTTTTTTTTTAAGAGGCCAGAGTTCATGTCTTTGATGGAGCAGTTGGGTGGTGGCTACAGCTTTTATTTGCTGTATTGCTCTGTGCTGGCTTGAGGGGAACTGTCTGGAAGATGCTGTTTCTGAGCAGTTCCCATATAGTAGCATCTAAGTGGGCTCTAGTTTCCTAGTCCGAGTCCAGAAAAAGTGGACCATACCAGTGCTGAAAAAACTTGGTGCTGGTGTCACTCTACCTCTAGCACAATTGCACAGATGTAAGCCCGTGAGACAACTCATTTTTCCTGTTACACTTTCCCACTTTCTCTCTCATGCTGAAAAAGAGTTGGCAACTATCCCACCTGCTCCCAAGCACAGATGTCAGACCTTTGAGCTGAAGTAAATCTCTGCTGCCACTGGCACAGATGATCCCGCTGCCTTGATTAGATATTGGTATAAGTATCACTGCAGTGTGGCTAGTTTTGGAAAATCACAGCCTTGTAATGCTGCACATGAAGACTGCTATATAACTGGCCTCAGAGCCATATTCCTTAGCTTTGCAGGCATGTTTGAACTAAAGAGATGGGGCAATGCCAACAGAGCCCTGGTTTGTCACAGTAGGAGTGATCTGGCTACTCTTCCTTTCTCAAAGGTCATTCATGTTTGCCTTTTCCCAGCAGTATGTGTGGTAATCAGGCCTTGTGTTGTGCATGTAGGGCCACAGTGTGTGATCAGACACCCTGCATGGCTGTAAAAACATCATGTCCATCTCCTGGGCAGCTCAAGGGAGGATTTGAAACTGCTGTTTGGATTGCTTCTGTGTCTAAATGTCTGAGGCTTGCTCTTACAATGGTGAAGCTGAATTGTTCTAGTTCCCTCAATGATTTGTTGTGGTTGTGGCCAGGCTTCTGTGTGTGCTGAGCACCCCCTGTGTTGCATCCAGAGGTGGCTCCATTCCGGTGCCATGTCAATCTCTGTCCATGATTCCTGGTGAAGCCTGAAAGGCAGCCTAGCTCCTGGAGGATGGAAGGTGCTGTAATAAATGTGAACTCATAATACTGTTGTTAAAAATAACTGAAGCTAAATTAAAAATAAAAAAAAAAAAAATGCAGCCTTACCCCAAGGGGGAAATGGACATGAGGAATTGGGCAATCCTTCTGTAAGTTCTCTTTCTTCAGACTATATTTAAACCACACCAAGAGCCAGATTCCCAGCTGGTGTCAATTGTTGACTTCAGTGGAGTGAAGCTGGTTTACACAAGTTGAGGCTGCTAAATGCCTGCATCTGGATAAAGCTGAGACACAGCTGCAATTATTTTTGCAGAAACCTCCAGTTTGAGGCTGGTTCAAAAGCTCTGAGCTCTCCTGAGTGCTTGAGCCATCAGTGCTCTGATTCAGCAGCTTTTTGGGGATGTAAAGGATTATGAAGGGATCTTTACGCAGGTCAAAATTGGCTCTAATCTCAGCTGGGTTCTGCAAGTCTTGTGTCTATCACTCTGTTGTAATCACTGCTTTAGCTGGGCTCCTCTGAAAAACTGCAAAACCTTTTTACTTGCTGCTTCACCACCTCCTGTCTAGACACTCTAATTATGAGAAGCAGGGAGCATACAGTGTGATGTGTAGATAACTCTGGGTAACTCCAAGGCAACCGTGTGCTGCTTCTATCCCTCCCCTGACTGCCCTCTGAACTAGTTTTGCCAATTTGTTGGCTGCTCCAGCATGAAGATTAGCAAAGTGGGCACTGTACACTGCCACCTGGGCTGTATTCATTTGAACTTTGCTTTCAGAAGCAAGTCTCCAAGCTATAGAAATTGATATGCAAACCTCCTCAAATTGCAGTGGGATCTAGTTTAGCCTTACCTACTTCTGTTTTTCTGTATGCCCACTCTCTAGATTAAATAAATAACCTCCCAACACACCACTATCAGCAGAATGCATTAAATCTGTGAACTGTTCTGAGTATTTTTTGCATACTCTTTGTACCCACTCTAATTCTGTTCTTGTCCATGGACTTGTTTTGATTTATGCCAGCACAGACTATGTCCAAACACGAGCTCTATCTATTTCAGCTATGTCCTATGTCATAAGGGCTTTTAGAGCCACTGATTTAACAGGAGACCATCGGATAATCAATGTGTCTAAACCATTGGAATGGATTTGCTTAATTCATTTACTCTCCACGGTATGCCACCTCCAGGAGTGTGTAATGAGAGGGAAAAAAATATTTTTTTCTATTGCCCTTTTTTAATGCCTCATCTTCCCTGATTCCTTGGCTTGTAAGTGTTACCAGAGAGAATTGTCTGTGGTACTTAGCAAGGCCCCTGGGATTCAGACTGTCTCCCAAGTCTCTGCACCTAGCCCTTGGGGTGCCATGTGGGTTTACACAGGTCTCTGCAGGAGCTGGGGCATGTGAGAATAATCTGTTCTCTGCATTTTGATTCCAAATCAATGTACTTTGAAGTGAGTATAGAGAGGGCTTTTCTTTTTCTTTTCTCTGGGTGGTGTGTGTTTTTTAGCTTTTGCAAAGCACCATACTGATCTGTGGAGGGAGTGCCATCGAGCAGCCTGCTTCTGCTCCATGGAAGGCACCTCTTGTACTCCTCCTGGCAGTGATAGGGGTGAGCTAATGCTCTGGGACATGAAGTTAGGTTGCAGCTCTTTATAGTCCTAATCAAAAAACCTCTTTTTTTATGGGTTCTGGTAATTGAAACATGCCATGAGCATAAACAACTTGAAAGAATTTGGTACTAGAGCCAGTTAATGAGTGACTTGTACAAATCCCCCAGCTTTGGGCTCTGGCAGGAGCTACAGAGTTCAAGCTGCACACTGCTGCCTCTTCAGGAAAATAGCACAGGTCTAACTAGAGTTAGTTTCTCAATTGGTGGAAAAGTATCTGAGTATTCTTCCTCCAGTGTGGGGGTGGGCTTTCAGCTGATTTCACTTAGGATGCATTGAAGCATAACCTTACAAAGAGCTGAATTTCAGCTGGTATACTGAAAGAGTGGACCTTAAATCCTGAGACCTTGAAGCCAAGCTCCAGGTGGGACTCTTTTCCCCATCTAAGAAGGGTTTTCCTCAGCTTGTATCTAACCAAACCTGAGATTCCAGCTGGAGCTGTGGCTGTAGGACTCTTCCTGAAGGAGACAGCTCTCCAGTGCAGGAATCATCAGATCCAACACCAGGCCAGCTCACTGCCTTATGTCAGAATGGGAGACTCATCTTTCCCCCTGGCCCTTTCTACTCTCTGGGTGGTGGTCTGCACTGGCTGAGGATCAGTTTTGGATTGAGTTGTTGGACACTTGCTCACATCCCAAAATTCAGTGCTTGCACATGAACCCAAAGAAAAAGGCAAGAAAGCACAGTCCTTCCCTTTTATTATTCCATCACTGCATCATCGTATTGCTGGGAATGAGTGCTGAGATACTGTGTTGCAGTGGCAACCTGCACTTGATGCAGCTCACAATCAGCTCTTCTGTGCAGCCAGCCAAAAGGGCCATATAATTCCTTCTCCCTCTGTTAAGTGAATGATCCTTGCTACCTTTTGCACTGAACCACCATTAAACCTGTAGCAACAGCAGGGAAGCTCATTGGCATATAATCTTTGTGACAGCTGTAGGAAGAACAGGTCTGTACTTCCTGAACTGTTTTGAAGGTAAGGATGCCAGGCTGAGTGTGCATTGAGGATTCCAGTATGGTTTACTCCTGTCTTCACAGGGGGATGTTTCTACAGTGTTCCGTGGCAGGCTGCACACCAATTTGTTGTTACTTTGCTTACAATGAAGTTAGTGCACTTTTTTAATGTAAACTAGCCATGAGATTGTTTACTTTGGCACAGGGGTGCATGTACTTTCTGAGATACAAGGAATTTAGCTACCAGGGGGTTGTTTAGTTTAAGTTGTTGCATTTGCAAAACAGATGGCAGTAGCAAAAAAGCATGTGTATGGAGGCTTTAGGATAGGGTTTTCTTAATGTTCGCTGCCTCTGTAGTTTCCTTTGGTGTTCTCCAGCTGAAGCAGGTAGGGTTCTATTGCAGGGAGAGAAAGACAACACATAAGGCTGAGATGCATTTTGCACACAGGGAAAATAAATACAATTTGGACTAGGAACCATCATTTTGTGGGTATCTCTGGCCTGGCTCTGCCTTCCTGCTTACTTCAGAGCCCTATGGGCCTCAGCAGATCTGCAAGGCATCTGTGATGGAATTGCCATGCAAAAGGAGGGAAATGCTCACAAGAAGTGTCTGGGTGGGATGAGGCCATCAGCGTGCTACCAGAGGGTCCTCTCAGTGTGAATGAGTTTAGGCACAGCTCTCTTTTGAGGTGAGAAAGGACCATTGTCTCCAGTGGAGAACTGAAGCACAGAGAAGACAGGACCCATTTAAGGTCCCACAGAGGGTGCCTGAAGGAGAATGAGGGTGGATCCCAGCTCTGCTCAGCCAAGTATTTGGGCCTTGTGTCAGGCGGATCGTTTCAGAAAGGGCCAGAATTTCTCTGTTCCTAGGGCCAAGTCAGTGCCAAGTTGGAAGGGATGCCTGGAAGGCTCTGCCACATCCATTTGTGGTGACTTGTGCATGCTGGGTTGTAGGGTATCAGGAGAAGTGCCACTTTCCACTGCACTTCCAAACAGAAATAGCGTCTGTTCTCATGGGTTGTGCCACTCTGCTTTGTATCTTTGGGAGACTTGGCCAAACTACCCACAAGACTTCATATGCTGGTCTTTGGGCTCATTCTGGGTGGCCAGTAACTCCCTCTCTGCAAGATCCTTGTAGGAAGGATCTTGGAGTGATCAGCCGTAATCAAACTTGGCTCTTGTTTGGGGCAGGATTGTGTTCCCCTGCATACCACTGTGGATATGGCAGGCAAAGAATTTATCATCCTGTCTGATGACCTTGCCTTCAGGGAGAAGTGCCAAGAATGTCCCATGTTTTCTCAGGGTGGGGTGCTGTCCACCACTAATGCCCAGCAAAGCGTGATGACAGGGGTGTGCACACACTGGGATCACTGGGGCATTTGCTGGTGGGCTTGGTGGGGGAGGATCCCAGATGCCACCACCCTGTTATTTTGGGCAATAGACTGAGATGCTGAGCTAGATCTTTCACAGCTTCAGCCAATTTTCTGCCCCTACAGAACATTTCACAGACATTAATGCTTTGCCCATCTAGGTGTCGTGTTTCTGAGAGACCTTTGTGAATCTCACTACAAGCCCACTTTAGATGATGTTACCCTTCTTCAAGTCTCAGAGCTGAAACACTGTTGTTGAAGGTGCTTGAGCATTTTGCAAGCCTACACTGGAAGAACGATGGCTAGTCAAAAGTTTTTCTGTCTGCTTATTGATGCCTTTTTACCAGTTGGATATCCGTTTTTACTAGTTGGATATCCGTTGCACATGGACACATGCTGCTGAGGCGAGTGAGGAGTTACTGGAGGTTTATTAGCAACCATTTAGTCCTTGTCCTTTTAGATTTTTTTCTTTTAGCTTTATAAGTCTTGTATCTGTCCAATTTCTGTATGGGGAAGTTGAGGCATAGTGAGTTACAGAGGTTTTTCCCAAGCAAGGCTAAGTAGAAAAGTGCTTAAACTCCAAATTTCTTGTTACTCAGTCTGGGTGTTGATTGGAATGTCCCTTTGTTTCTTGTAATAGAGCCTGCTTGGAAGGGACTTAGTGTGTCTGTGTGAAGGGAGATGACATCCTGCCCAAAGGCAAATGGCAATTGCCTGGAGCATGCCTTTTTGCTCCTCCCAGCACACCCCAAATAAACAAAGAGTTGGCTGTAGCAGAAGCAGACCATTCTCATGGACAGACCAATTATAGAGGATAACAAAGTGTGTTCCTTGAGCAAGATGGCATTTGCCACATATGCTGTAATGTCATGGTGCCCCATTGCAGGGTGATGCCTGCAAGCTGTAATGTAGCCTTCAGTAACCTTGGAAGAGTGCTCTCAAGCCTGGTCTGGATTTTGTCCTGCTTTGCATGCAAGTGCAGTTGCCAACATGTGCATATAGCAAAGGCCTCATGCTAACAGACCTGAAGAGCAGCATCTGGTACCTGTTTGGTTGAGGCAGGGTGCAGGATCAGGTGAGTATAAGCAGAAACACTGAAGGTAAAAATGAAGCTAGCAGTCTTAGGCTGTGGACTTTCTGTTAGGTTCCTGTGCTGTGTATCTGTAGTCTTCCCTCCATCGTGTATCAGAACCCCATCTTTCTAGTAATTGTCTGCCTGGATCAAGTTGCAGATTAAGCCCTTCAGCCACCTGTGGAAGCATAGAGGTATGCTACCATGCAGCTTATCCAGGGATGGCCTGGCCTGCTCATAGTCCTGTCTGGAGCCCTGAGCTCTTCCCAAACTCTGTTCGCATTGCAGGTAAACTCGGAAGGAGGGGAGCATGTATAAGAGGGGGGAGGAACACCAGTGTGTCTTCATTTTCCTGCCTCTTTGCAGGCTTTTCAGTAAAAGACAGTATGGCTGCATGTCCCCTTGGTTTTATGGGTGCACAGATGCCCTCTTGAAGTCTTTAGATATGGATCACTGCCTTGTCTTGGTGGATGTTACAGCTGACAAGCAGATCATCCCAGTCAAGCTTGCAGACTAGAAACTAGATAAAATGCCAAAGTGGGATAGCACACACATGTGGTTGGAGTGGAGCTAGAAGGAGAAAGTGAAAATGCAGTGGAAAGGTGTAGTGGAAAATCAGGAATTGCACCTTGCAACTAATCTAACCAGGACCCTAGGGGAGAAGGTTTTCAGGCATTGCGGAAGCAGCTTTGCAAATTTTTATGGGGAGTTGGAGTTTGTTGTTGTTGTTTTATTTTCCTGTATATATGAATGTGCACAGGGATGTTTGGCAGAGAGCTAAGTCTCAAATTTGGTGCATTACTTTTCACTTAAACATTGATTAGAGGGTGCTGCAGGACACCACCACTTCTGTTTGGGGGAAGAGATATACACTCCCTTTTCCTCCGTTTCTAATAAAGGAGAGCATTACAGGAATTCCTGAGAAGTCTGTGCTTTGGTTGGCTATTTCAGACCCTTTGCACTCTTGGCTGCAGTGCCTGTTGTGGTGCCAGCACAGAACATCTGCTGCATGTGCACTTTGGAGACTCACTTTCTTTTGGTGGGACAGAACAGGGCAGGATAGTCATTGAAAATGGCAGCTTTGTGGGAAACCAATGCATCAGGAATGTATAGTGTATTGGTAAGAGAAGGAATGTGTCCTCTGCATAGATTTAAGTTGAAAACTACTTTGTCACCTGGTTGTGCAAAAGTGTCTGTGGCAGAGGGAATGTGTGCGATGGACAGGAAGGGGGACATGCCTGCATATGTGCATAAGGAAGTACATGCAGCAGCTGTTGTAATTGTTTTAATAAAAGAATATTTCCCTGAATTTCTCCTTTGGCACTGGAGGGCCCTTCCCAGGATGCCCTTTCAAAAGCTACTGTTTGACTTCCAGGGCAGATGCAATATACACATACACACACCCCAACAGTTGGCTCCATCTTGTTAATGCAAACCAACGATCCCAACAGCACACGGCTCCCTTCCCCTTTGCTGACAGGGAAGGGGAATTGCGGGGGTTGAAATGATGATGGAGCTGATTATAATTAATATTTTTTTTAATGTCTGAAGAGTGAAAGTCCTGCCCAAGTCCCCCAGCTGAGCACAAGCCAAAGTGCTAAATCCCTGTAGGGATGTGTTTTATTACTGACGCTCTGCGTGTCGAGGCTGGTCATGGGGTCTGATGCTGTGTGTGTGGAATTTTTGTGGCTATTTTCTATTGTGCCAGTGAAAAGCAGGATCTCATACGTATAATAAAAAAGAAACTTGAAGGTTTCCACGCCTACATGGAGGTGAATGTTTGCAGCATTAGTGTCTTAATTGTTTTACCTTTGTGTGACTTCCCTGTATAAGCCCATTGAAAATGATGGAGCAAATGTTACAGGGGATGGAAGATGATGTGGATCTCAATACCCCATTCCCAAAGGGTCTGCTCCTTGGTTAGGCTGGTCTGTAGCTGGGTTGTTTTACGGTCTCATAATGCTTCATTGTCTGGAGTTTGCTGGGTTTGATTTGTCTTTGACTGTTCCTCTTTCAGGAACAGGAGGTCTGCTTGGACAACAGGGACAAGATAGCATTGATTGCTTCTTGGTCCTTTCTTGACCAGCTGGGTGATATCAAGCAGGTCTTTTCAGCTTCTTAGGCCTTTGTTTTATGGATGGCAAAGCAAGAGTGGATTGCCATGTTGATGGCACTCTTCCAGAGTGTAAGTGATGCCCAGCATTTTGGATCATAACACATGGGGAGCAGCCAAGAGCCTTGGGGACCTGAACTGTGTTTGTTCCTGTGCAGCCCTTACTCTCTCAAAGCAGATTGGGACCAGCAGAGAGTGCGTGGCACTCCCCTGGGAGATGGGCTGCCTGAGTACAGTCCTCAAGATCTTCCAAAGTTCCCTCTTCTCTCTATCCTCCTCACAAAGGAAGGGCAGCTTTTCTTTGCTATAACTGTCTTTCTGTTGTCACGTTAGCAGGTGAGCGCCTGCTGGAACACAAGCCTGTGGGTGGCAGCTCACAGCTTCCCCAACAGGAGTCAACCTTGTCTCAGGTGAATGTATGAGTTGATCTCCTGTCCTGTATGAGGTGGTCTCACTGTCACCTGTCCCTGTGTCTATCAGCAGGAGTGCCTCAAGGAATATGACAGAACAAACCCCAGCATTGGTGGCTGCTCCCTTAATTTCAGGACTGTTGTCTCTTCATCTTCCATACAGCTGGCACAAACACTGCTGTTGCTCAACCTCCTCCTTTCTGCCCTCTTGGCAATGATGTAGAGAAGGCAACCTATACATCTGTTTACTGCTTGACCCTGGCTTCCCAGCTTATACTTGCAATGCCTGCAATCCCGAAGTGATCTGTCATCCAGGGGTGAGATGCTTCAGGCTTTGAACTTTGCATCCCAAAATATATGTTCAGCTCTGTTTGACAGAGGTCTGAGGCTTTCTCTGAAACTCTATTATTGTTTTCACTGGGGTTTTTTTGACCTTCCAAATTCTTTTTTCTCTCACCCCCAGAACAGCATGCTCAGCATCAAAAGGACAAA
This sequence comes from Agapornis roseicollis, assembly GCA_002631895.1. Lineage (NCBI taxonomy): Eukaryota > Metazoa > Chordata > Aves > Psittaciformes > Psittacidae > Agapornis > Agapornis roseicollis. Next base: position 1,193 of record NDXB01017408.1, on the reverse strand, counting down.
GCTGGCCTAGGCACGCAGCCTCTGAACAGGGTAAGAGCTGCTGGGAGAGAGGAAGGGCAGCAGGATGGCTGTGACAGCACACATAGCTACTGCCCTCAATTAGCCCATGTGGCTGTCACATTTGAAATGAAAGCACAGCAGGTCTCCAAAGAGTTCCCTCGTGGGTCTTGCTGAACTTATAAGCTGGAATGACAGTATAACTTAATTTCCTGAAATGTTGAGTGTCTTATATTGACTGCCTGCTCTATTGGTGTTTTTCTTACGAACACATTGTACTCCAGTTTCCTGCAGAAAATTCCTATCAGTTCTTGATGACTGCTTAATAAGAGAAAACAGTAAAGACAGGGAAAGTTCACATCCTGCAGATGAATATAATGACTATTAGCTTTCTACTGGGTTGCCAGAGGCTTTTTTTTTTTTTTTGGTTGTGGCTTGGTTTTTTTGTTTTCCACCCAGTNAAAATAAAATGAAATTAAATGCAAGTGAAAGAACATTTTATTTGGGGGGGTTTTTTTGGTGTGGGTTTTTTGTTTTGTTTTGTTTTGGTTTTTTTTTTTTTTTTTTTGTTTGTTTTTTTTTTTTTTTTTTTTTTTTTTGGTTGTGGCTTGATTTATTTGTCTTTTTATCCACCCAGTCAAGAACATTGATCTGAAGCTGTACCCTGCATGTGCTGAGCCCTTTGGTGAGCTGTATCACAGAATCACACAGAATCACAGAATCACCAGGCTGGAAGGGACCTCTAAGATCATCAAGTCCAACCCATGCCATACACCTCAACTAAACCATATCACCAAGTGCCATATCCAGTCTCTTTCTAAACACATCCAGGGATGGTGACTCCACCACCTCTCTGGGCAGACTGTTCCAATATTTTATTATTCTTTCTGTGAAAAACTTCTTCCTAATATCCAACCTGTACCTTCCTTGGCGCAGTTTGAGACTGTGTCCTCTCATTCTGTCGGTTGATGCCTGGTGAAAGAGACCAACCCCCACCTGTCTACAACCTCCTTTCAAGAAGTTGTAGAGAGTGATAAGGTCACCTCTGAGTCTCCTGCTCTCCAGGCTAAACAACTCCAATTCAATCAATCACTCCTCATAGGGCTTGTGCTCCAAGCCCCTCACCAGCCTTCTTGCCCTCCTTTGGATGCGCTCAATCATTTCCACATCCTTCTTAAACTGAGGGGCCCAGAACT
>NDXB01017407.1:16749-29407 GCA_002631895.1 Agapornis roseicollis | reverse complement strand
ATCTCTCCTCATAGCGCTTGTGCTCCAAGCCCCTCACCAGCCCCATTGCCCTCCTTTGGACGCGCTCAATCATCTCCACATCCTTCTTAACCTGAGGGGCCCAGAACTGGACACAGCACTCAAGGTGCAGCCTCAGCAGCGCCGAGTACAGGGGCAGAAGAACCTCCTTGTTTCTGCTGGCCACACCATTCCTAACACAGGCCAGGACGCCATTGGCCTCCTTGGCCACCAGGGCACACTGCTGGCTCATGTTCAGCTGGCAGCCCACCAATACCCCCCAGTCCCTTTCTGCCTGCACACTGTCCAGCCACACTGTCCCCAGCTTGGAACAGTGCAGAGGGGTTCTGTGGCCAAAATGCAGGACTCGGCACTTGGACTTACTCAATTCCATCCTGTTGGCCTCTGCCCATCTCTCCAACCTATCCAGGTCTCTGCAGAGCCCTCCTTCCCTCCAAATGATGGACACAAGCTCCCAGCTTCTCTTCTCTGCCAGGGAGAACGTCCCTGGTGACTCGGATCCACCCCAAACCTCAGCAAAGGCCACGGCGAGGAGCCCCCTCACCTCCCTGCTGAACTCCTCCAGGCTCTGCTCACTGATGTCATTGCTGACGGCAATGGGGATGCTCTCAAACCAGGGCACGTGGAAGCTGGGGAGGAAACAAAGGACGGGGCGAAGGGGTTGGGGGACCCATAACTCCGCTCCCATCGCCCTCATGACCTGCGTGGTGAAGCCAGGCCCGGTGGCACCCAGCCTAGGATTGGTGCAGGACTCACTGAGCACCGCAGGCCCGCAGCACCCGGCGGATCTCCTTGGACTGCTTGGCCAGGTCCCCGCTGTCGAGGCGCACGCCGATGGCGCGGTACCCCAGCTGCTGCAGGGCCAGCGCCACCGCACAGAAGTTGGGCAACCCACTCCTGGGATGGAGGAGGAGGAGAGCGTTAATGTCCGTTGGATTGGGGGACAGGGACCTAGGATGGATCCAGCGGGGCCATCAGGCAACGGCAAAGCTTGGGAATGCTGCAGGTGGAAACCAAACAGCNCGCACGCCGATGGCGCGGTACCCCAGCTGCTGCAGGGCCAGCGCCACCGCACAGAAGTTGGGCAACCCACTCCTGGGATGGAGGAGGAGGAGAGCGTTAATGTCCGTTGGATTGCGGGACAGGGACCTAGGATGGATCCAGCGGGGCCATCAGGCAACGGCAAAGCTTGGGAATGCTGCAGGTGGAAACCAAACAGCTCCATGTCCTTCTTAGGTTGCCATGGAGCTGTTGGAGCAAGTGCAGAGGATGCTCAGGGGCCACAGCACCTCCTGGATGGAGCCAGGCTGAGAACGTTGGGGCTGTTGAGCCTGGAGAAGAGAATCTACGTGGAGACCTCAGAGCAGCTGCCAGTGTGTGAAGGGGGCTACAAGGATGCTGGAGAGGGACTGGAGTGATAGGATCTTAAGGTCCTTTCCAACCCTAAGTATTCTATGATTCTATGACAAGGGGCGATGGGTTCAGACTGAAACAGGGAAGATTTAAGTTGTATATATGGAAGGAATTCTTTACTATGAGGCACTGGCACGGGGTGCCCAAGGAAGTGGTAAATGCCCCATCCCTGGCAGTGCTCAAGGCCAGGTTGGACACAGGGGCTTGGAGCCCCCTGCTCCAGTGGAAGGGGTCCCTGCCCGTGGCAGGGGTTGGAGCTGGAGGAGCTTTAAGGTCCCTTCCAACCCAACCCATTCCCTGGTTCTATAAAGGCAGAATTCACCAGCATAGGGATCTATGATTCTATCCCTGCTTGAAGGCCACCAAGCAGGGAGGGATGCGCCCGTCCCCTCAGCGACAAAGCCGCTCTGTGGCCTCGGCATTCCCACCTGCTCACACAATAGGTGTCCAGCAGCCCCTGGAAGTTACTGGGGAAGGTGACGGCGTAGGACACGAACGCAGCCAGCTCCCCCTGGTTCGCCCTCTCAGGAGGGCTCTGCAGCAGCTCACACACCCGCTGCAGCCAGGACACGGCCAGGGCCAGGAGATCCACTGGTTCCCCTCCTGCCAACGGCAGCACCTCCTGCCCGGAGAACACGGGCTCTGCATCCTCCACGGTGCCGCGGGCAGAGCATCACATCCCCATCTCCATCCCCATCCCATCCCAACTCCCTATCATCCCCATCTCATCCCTATTCCACCTTTATTCCCATCTCATCCCCATCCCATCTCCATTCCCATACTATTGCCATACCATCCTTGTCCCCATCCCATCTCCATTCCCATCCCATCTCCATATCATCCCTATCCCATCTCCAGTCCCATACTATCGCCATACCATCCCTGTCCCCATCCCATCTCCATTCCCATCCCATCCCTGTCCCTATCCTATTTCCATTCCCTTCCCATCCCCATCTCACCCCTATCCCATCTCCATTCCCTTCCCATCCCTATCTCATCCCTAGCCCATCTCCATTCCCATCCCATCCCTGTCCCTATCCTATTTCCATTCCCTTCCCATCCCCATCTCACCCCTATCCCATCTCCATTCCCTTCCCATCCCTATCTCATCCCTAGCCCATCTCCATTCCCATACTATCCTCATCCCCATTCCCACTTCCATCCCATCTCCATTCCCATCCCATCCCCATCTCATCCCTATCCCATCTCCATTCCTATACTATCCTCATCCCCATCTCATTCCCATTCCCCCCCATCCCATCTCCATTCCTATACCATCCCCATCCCATCCCTATCCCCATACTATCCTCATCCCCATCTCATTCCCATTCCCCCTCATCCCCATCTCATTCCCATTCCCTCCCAGCCCATCTCCATTCCTATACCGTCCCCATCCCATCCCTATCCCCATCTCCATCCCCACCCCATCTCACCTCCATCCCCTCCCCATTCCCCTACTATTGCCATACCATCCTTGTCCCCATCCCATCTCCATTCCCATCCCATCCCCATCTCATCCCTATCCCATCTCCATTCCTATACTATCCTCATCCCCATCTCATTCCCATTCCCCCTCATCCCCATCTCATTCCCATTCCCTCCCAGCCCATCTCCATTCCTATACCGTCCCCATCCCATCCCTATCCCCATCTCCATCCCCACCCCATCTCACCTCCATCCCATCCCCATCCCCTGCCCACAGCGACGCTCACCCGGGGCTGCACCTCCTCCAGCGAGGTGAAGGACATGATGAAGGAATGGGCGATGGTGCCACGCACCGGGATGCCGTAGAGCTTCCCTGCCAGGACATTGCTGGTGCTGTCGAAGCCTGTGAGGAGGGATGGGGTGGACACACCAATAATGACACAGCCACGGTGCCACCGGACACCACCGGGCATCACTCACCCCCGATGTAGGAGTACTTGGACGCTGAAAGGGCACCATCCGGCCCCTGGGCGCGGCGGAGCCCCATCTCTATCAGCTTCACGTCTGGACCAGCAAGGAGGCGGAAGCGGGCAGCGTTGGTGGCCACCAGGCTATGGGAGGAAGGGACAGGGGACCCCAAGGCAGGCTGAACACGGAGCCAGCACACAGCCAAGAGCAAGGGGGGTGCTTCAGAACCTCCTGCACCCAACCACAGGGGATGGGAGCACCGTGGGAGCAGGCGGCGATGCCGCTGGCCCCAGCAGCGGGGTGCCGGTCCCTACCTGGCGTAGTTGACCAAGCACAGCAGCATCGTCTCCAGCAGCTGCACCACCAGCAGCGGCCCCTTCACCTGCAGCAACGGGACCTGCGAGGACACCTCGGCGCTGAGGCCCCGGCCTCCCCAGGGACGCGGGAGCCGGTGGCCCCATGGCCCCTGCGGGGCACGGGAGGGGACCGAGCAAGTCCCACCCTGGGGAAGACGACGGAGCCCTCCGGCACTGCCGACACCGTCACCTCGGAGGCGTCCAGCGTGGACAGGAACTCGAAGAAGGCGTCCTCGGTGGTGCTGGGCAGGACGGAGCGCAGGTAGGCAACGTCTGCAGGGGCAGGGCTCAGTAAGGGCTCCTTACAGGCAGGGGCACTACAGAGCACCCAGGAGGGGATGGGATGAGATAGGGGGGGCTTGGGGGACAGGGCATCCCCAAAAGGGGTCCCCTGTGTTCTCATGGAGAGCGTCCCAAGGCTGCCTGTGTTCCCCTGAGGGGTGTTCATGTGCATTGCTTGCCATGTCCCACTGGATATCGAGCCCTGGAGCGGGTTGGGTTGGAAGGGACCTCACAGCTCCTCCAGCTCCAACCCCTGCCATGGGCAGGGACCCCTTCCACTGGAGCAGGGTGCTCCAAGCCCCTGTGTCCAACCTGGCCTTGAGCACTGCCAGGGATGGGGCAGCCACAGCTTCTCTGGGCCATCACCCTGGGCCAGCGCCTCAGCACCCTCACAGGGAACAGCTTCTGCCTCAGAGCTCAGCTCAGCCTCCCCTCGTTGGGCAGGTTCAAGCCATTCCCATTGTCCCAACCCTGCATCCCAAGCCCCTCTCCGGGTTCCCTGCAGCCCCTTCAGGCCCTGGAGCTGCTCTCAGCTCTCCCCTTCTCTTCTCCCGTCCAGGCTGCCCCAGCCCCGCTCTCCCCCCCTCGCACCAGCTCCGTGCGCTTCGGTGCCGCTGCCCCAGCGCCGGACACGGGGGTGCCCCTGCCCTCCCCCTCCCCCGCGCACGCACCCGCGTTGGAGAAGCGGAAGGCCCGCAGGCACCGCAGCGCCTCGGCCAGGCCCGCGCCCAGCGCGAAGCAGCCGCCGAAGGGCCCGCGGCGGAAGAAGAGCTCGGCCGCGGCCGGGGCGCGGTGGCGCCGGGCCCGCCAGTGCCCGTAGGCCATGGTGAGCTGGTAGAGGTCGGTGAGCGGAGACATGGCCCGCGCGGGGCAGCCTGGGAGCGGCGGGAGGGACGGGAGGGGAGGGGAGGGGAAGGGCGGCACCGAGGGAGGGAGCGGGCACGGAGCGCACCGGTAACGGCACCGACGGGACGGGGACGGGACGGGGGCAGCACCTGGGGCACGCGGGGGATGCGACACGTGGGGACACGGGACACAGGGGTGGCGGCAGAGAGGAAACGGCACACGTGGCACAGGGATGGGAACACAGGGACACCGGGATAACGGCACACAGGGATAACGGCACATGGGGATGGCAGCACACAGGGATGGGAACACACAGGGACACAGGGATAACGGCACACAAGGACACCGGGATAACGGCACACAGGGATAACGGCACACAGGGATGGCAGCACACAGGGATGGGAACACACAGGGACACAGGGATAACGGCACACAAGGACACCGGGATAACGGCACACAGGGATAACGACACATGGGGATGGCAGCACACAGGGATAACGGCACACAGGGATGGCAGCACACAGGGATAACAGGACACAGGGATAACAGCACACAGGGATAACGGTACACAGGGACGGCAGCACACAGGGACACAGGGATAACGACACATAGGGATGGCAGCACACAGGGATAACAGCACACAGGGATGGCAGCACACAGGGACACCGGGATAACGGCACATAGGGATGGCTGTACACAGGGACACAAGGATGGCAGCACACAGGGATAACGGCACACAAGGGATGGCAGCACACAGGGACACCGGGATAACAGCACACAGGGATAACGACACATAGGGATGGCAGCACACAGGGATAACGACACATAGGGATGGCAGCACACAGGGACACAGGGATAATGACACATAGGGATGGCTGTACACAGGGACACAAGGATAGCAGCACACAGGGATAACGGCACACAGGGATGGCAGCACACAGGGATAACAGGACACAGGGATAACAGCACACAGGGATAACGGTACACAGGGACGGCAGCACACAGGGACACAGGGATAACGACACATAGGGATGGCAGCACACAGGGATAACAGCACACAGGGATGGCAGCACACAGGGACACCGGGATAACGGCACATAGGGATGGCTGTACACAGGGACACAAGGATGGCAGCACACAGGGATAACGGCACACAAGGGATGGCAGCACACAGGGACACCGGGATAACAGCACACAGGGATAACGACACATAGGGATGGCAGCACACAGGGATAACGACACATAGGGATGGCAGCACACAGGGACACAGGGATAATGACACATAGGGATGGCTGTACACAGGGACACAAGGATAGCAGCACACAGGGATAACGGCACACAAGGGATGGCAGCACACAGGGATAACGACACATAGGGATGGCAGCACACAGGGATAACGGCACATAGGGATGGCAGCACACAGGGATAGCACACAGCGACACAGGGATAACGGCACACAGGGGACCGGACACTCAAAGGAGAGCACCACATGGGCACACCGGACAACGGGAGATGGAGCACACAGGGAAACACACAGCAGCAGCACGGAGGGGAAACGGCGCAGGGATGGCAGGACACGGGGACACACAGGTCACAGGACACCAGGGTTAGGCTTAGACACACAGGAATGGCAGCACAGGGGGACCAGGACACACAGGGATGGAGCATGTGTGGACACCAGACACACAAGGACATAGGGATGGCAGCACAAAGAGAGGATGGGGCATACGGGGACATAGGACACAAGGATGTCAACACAGAGGGGAGATGAGGCACAGGGAGAGTAGCACACGGGACACACAGGGATGGCAGAATGCAAGGGATGCAGGGCACTATGGATGGCAGCACACAGGGACATAGGACACAGGCACCAGGGATGGCAGCACAGAGGCCACTGGACACCATGGGTGGCAGCACAGAGGCAGATGGGACACTGGGTACCCAGGACACCCAACATCCCTAGCACCAGGCCTATGGGACACTGGTGGCTTAAGGGACAAATGGCACAGGGGATACCCAGACACAAGAGAAGGGTGCCCAAAGCACCAGGCTTGTGATGCACTGATCATAGGTGGCACTAGGGACACAGGGCACCTATGATGGCAGCACACAAGTGCCACAGGGCACCTGGGATCACTGCATGGTGGTCACAGCCCCAGCTATCACATGGGAGACATGAGGGACACCTTAGAGCCCAACAGCAAGCCCAGGACACATCACACACCAGCTGGGACAAGAGACCAGCCACAGCAACACAGGGACAAGGGACAGTGTGTGCAACAGGCACCAAGGGCATCAGCCCCAGCACCTGACATTGCCACCAGCAGGCCCCGAGCAGCCACACCAGGTACCACATGGGCACGGGAGCCATTGGCACCTCCCGTTTGCTCCCTGTGTGATTCCAGCCTGGACGTTGGACTCTGGCACGGTGACAGAGGCCAGCAATGGCACCTCCCCATTCCACAGGGCTCCTTCTGAGCCCCATGATCAGCTGAAGTGACTGTGCAGGAGAGAAAGGGCAACAAGGGGAAAAGAAGGAGGAAATTCAGCCCCTCAAACACCAATTCCTGGATGCTTCCTGCTGATTCATCCTGATTTGGGGGGGGATCCCAATTTGGTAGCCCCCTCAGCACAGGCCACACTCTGATGCTCATTTCAACCCCTAAGGGTTGTTACAAAGCAAACAAGGAAGGGAAATATCCCAAAGCTTCCCAACCAATCCCTCTGGAGAAGCTGCACCTGGCAGAGAAAACCATCCCAACCTGTACTCCCAATCTCCGTCTTTATTAGTTACAGTTTCAGAGGGGGTAGATATGGTTTCTTCTTCTAGATCTTGTTAAAAGCAGCAATGTCCACACTCTGCACCTGAAAGGGAACAAAAGCAGCAGCTTAGAGGTCACCAGCATGGTTCCAGGCATTAATAAAGCTCTTGGGCAAGGGATTCCTTCACAACAAGCACAAGTGATGCTCGAACAGGTGAAAAGCACAGCCCAGGTGGCTTCCATCAGCTCCAAGCTGTGGTAGGAAGTTTAAGGGGGGTTACTTGAATGTTCTTGGTGACACCAGTCACAGGAGGATGCTGTGCTGGTCACTGCAGGGGTCTTTACATGGCTCAGCCTGTGAAGAACCAAGTTTCTGGGAACAAGAAGATTAAAGAGCAAAAGTTCCTGATTAAATACAACAAAGAGTAGGCAAAGATTAATAAACCCATGGTGCTCTCAACACAGAAGTCAACCAGGCTGGAAAAGATCTTTAAGATCATCGAGTCCAACTAGGACTAACAAAGCCACCACCAAGCCATGTCACCAACAGTGAGACTACGTTGTACTGAGCCTGTGCATCAACTGGCACAGAGCTGGAGCTCCATGGAGAAGATGGGGATGAAGACAGCTCCAGTTGGTGACTGGTCACTAGTGGTGTCCCTCAGGGCTCAGTTGTTGTTGGACACTTGGGAGTGTTGATCTGCCGGAGGATGGAGGCCCTGTAGAGATCTGGCCATGCTGGATCCATGGGCTGTGGTCACTGGGATGAGGTTCAACATGCAAAAGGCTACATTTGGGTCACAACAACCCCGTGGAATGCTCCTGGCTTGGGGAAGAGTGGCTGGAAGCTGCTTATGGAAAAGAACCTGGGGGTGCTGCCTGATGGAGCTGAATGTAAGCAGCTTGTGCCCAGGTGGACAATAAGCCCTCAGCATCCTGGCCTGTATCAGCACCAGTGTGGCAGCAGGGCCAGGGCAGGGATTGTGCCCCTGCACTGGGCACTGGTGAGGCTGCACCTTGAATCCTGGGTTCAGTTCTGGACCCCTCACTACAAGAGAGACACTGAGGGGCTGCAGGGGTGACAGAGAAGGGCAACAGAGCTGGTGCAGGGCCTGGAGCACAAGGGGAATGGGGAAGGGCTGAGGGAGCTGAGGGGTTCAGTGTGGAGAAGAGAAGGCTCAGGGGGGACCTGATGGCTCCCTGCAAGTGCCTGAGAGGAGGATGGAGCCAGGAGGGGCTGGGCTCTGCTCCCAAGGAACAAGGGATGGGCCAAGAGGAAGCCAAGCTGCCCNGGCTGCAGGGGTGACAGAGAAGGGCAATGGAGCTGGTGCAGGGCCTGGAGCCCAAGGGGGATGGGGAAGGGCTGAGGGAGCTGGGGGGTTCAGTGTGGAGAAGAGAAGGCTCAGGGGGGACCTGATGGCTCCCTGCAAGTGCCTGAGAGGAGGATGGAGCCAGGAGGGGCTGGGCTCTGCTCCCAAGGAACAAGGGATGGGCCAAGAGGAAGCGGCCTCAAGCTGCCCCAGGGCAGGTTTAGATGGAGCTGAGGAGCAATTCCTGCCCCAAAGGGTGCTCAGGCATTGGAAGAGGCTGCCCAGGGCAGGGCTGCGGGCACCGGCCCTGCAAGGGCTCACACAGCGTGGAGAGGAGGCCTCAGTGCCATGGGGCAGGGGTGGCCTTGGCAGTGCTGGGAATGGTTGGACTGGGTGAGCTTAAAGGGCTTTCCCAACCTGGTTCATTCCATGGCTCTATACTTGGAAGTGTCTCAGCAGGGAGATACCATCAATTCCATGACTTTTTCCATAAAAAGTCCAAGTTTTCCAATACCTGCAGAACCACCTTAGTTAAAAATGACTCCATGGGTCAGACATCACCCAGCTTGCCCCAGGACTTACATAGTCTTCAAACTTGGTGATCTCCTCCTCCAGGATGTCCGTTCCAACTTTGTCATCTTCCACCACACACTGGATTTGGAGCTTCTTAATGCCATAACCTACAGGGACCAGTTTGGAGGCTCCCCACACCAAGCCATCCATGTGGATGGACCGGACACACTCCTCCATCTTTGCCATGTCAGTCTCATCATCCCACTGCAAAAGCAGGAAGCAGGAACTTTAGGGTTCTCCTAGAGATCCTAGTCAGCCAAGTGACTGATTCGACATCTCATCTCTAAGTAGGCTCCAGCTGATCCAAGTGGCTCTTTGTTGACCACTGCTTTGCACCACAACTTGGTTAGTGAAGTTAAACCTGACTTTGCTACAGACCATGTTCAGCTCTACCTACAGGCACTACTACAGATGTAAGTGTTCTTCCTGCAGGAACACAGCTGCTTTGGAGTGTTCACTTTAAAGCGGGTTGTACCAAGGGTGTAGCACAGGACAGAGCTCTTGTTCTACCATTGTAAAGTGGTTACCCCTGGAGAGGGGCCTTGGACAAGGGCCTGCAGGGCTAGGCCAAGGGGACTGGCTTGAACCTGCCCAAAGAGGGCAGCCTGAGCTGAGCTCTGAGGCAGAAGCTGTTCCCTGGGAGGGTGCTGAGGCGCTGGCACAGGGTGCCCAGAGAAGCTGTGGCTGTCCCTGGCAGTGNAGAGGGCAGCCTGAGCTGAGCTCTGAGGCAGAAGCTGTTCCCTGGGAGGGTGCTGAGGCGCTGGCACAGGGTGCCCAGAGAAGCTGTGGCTGCCCCATCCCTGGCAGTGCTCAAGGCCAGGTTGGACACAGGGGCTTGGAGCACCCTGCTCTATGGAAGGGGTTCCTGCCCGTGGCAGGGGGCTGAAACCCAAGCCATTCTGATTCCCATATTTAGGGCATTTATTACCTGATATTCCTTCAGGTAAAAGGACTAATCCTGGTTAGGGGAACCTCAGATACCAGCCTACACTTGTCATGGTGCAACACAGCAGCAAAGAGGCTTCAATATCTCACCTCACTCCAACCCTTGGTTGGGAAATCCACTGGTCCTATCATCACCAGTCTACTCACATGTGGAACAGACAGAACCTCATGCAGGAGCTCTCCCACTTCTCTTACTCACTGGTTTCACATCCAGAAGGATTGAGGACTTGGCAATAAGACCTGGCTTCTTGGCCTTCTTCTCTGCGTACTGCCGCAGCCTCTCCTCCCGGACTTTAGCAGCCTCTTGGTCTTCCTCCTCCTCATCGCTCCCAAAGAGGTCAATGTCATTATCATCATCTTCCTCTGCAGCAGCTGGCTCTGGTTTCTTTGCTGGTGAAGCAGAAGGGAGCTCCACTTTCTTGGAGGGAACGCTGAATGGTTCCACTTTCTTTGGCAGGGTGATGCATAGTCATGTTTACAGGAAGGGAACAGGGGAGAAGATTAAGCTTAGGTTGAATCAGAGACTCAAGAGAAGCTCAGGAACAGAAACTGACGTTGCTCAGAACACTAAACATGGGCCACACTGTGTGATTTGTGTGAAGGATCAGCTATTGGCCATCAATATAGGACATACAACCATATGGACCTTTGAACTGGCCCACCATGGATGTAGTTGTACTCCTGGAGTAACACCACCACGTAGCCAAGAGCTCATCCTCCTCCTAAGGGCTCAGGTATCTACACTATAAGAGTGGGAGAGCAGCTGGGAATGGGACCAAGTGTCTTCCAGCATGAGGGTGTGCCCACACATTCTGCAGAAGCCACCAGTACCACATCTTGCAACCCACAACAAGCAATGATCAAACGGATGCCACACATTCAGCTTCCACAAAGCTTTATCTTTAATCTAATTAAACACATTCTTACAGGGGATATTTGGGCTTGTTCAGCCTGAAAAAGAGAAGGCTCCTGAAGGGGAGACCTGAGAGCAGCTCCAGTGCCTAAAGGGGCTGCAGGGAACCTGGAGAGGGGCTTGGGATGCAGGGCTGGGACAATGGGAATGGCTTGAACCTGCCCAAAGAGGGAAGCCTGAGCTGAGCTCTGAGGCAGAAGCTGTTCCCTGTGAGGGTGCTGAGGCGCTGGCCCAGGGTGATGGCCCAGAGAAGCTGTGGCTGCCCCATCCCTGGCAGTGCTCAAGGCCAGGTTGGACACAGGGGCTTGGAGCACCCTGCTCCAGTGGAAGGGGTCCCTGCCTGTGGCAGGAGGTCAGAGCTAGAAGAGCTTTAAGGTCCCTTCCAACCCAACCCATTCTATGATGCTATGAACAGCGCTTTGCCGAGGCTCACCTGGGTTGGAGGAACTGGTGAGGGCTGGTGGGAGGTAGAGGACTTCTCCAGAGCATTCAGGCGGCTTTCCAGTTTGAAGATGGCCATCTGAAGGTCTGAAACAACTGCCACAAGAAGGGGAGAAAGAAACACCAAAGCTCATCTTGTAGGTTCTACATCAGCTCTCAAGTCAGGACAAACTTGCTTCTGCTCAAAGCGGGCTTTAAAACACCCATTGCCCCAGGCAGAGGGAAACCTGCAAAGCTCTGAGCCAGACTCTGGCAGGGGTTGGAACTGGATGAGCTTTAAGGTCCCTTCCAACCCAAAGCAGATTGTGTGATGTGCTCAGGTGGTGACAGATAAGGGCAATGTCCCAGACAAGGGATATACCCCACAAAGCAGGGCCTTGTCCTGCCGGCAGGTTCCACTCACCACTCCGTAGGTTTTGGTTTTCTACCTCCAGGTGAGAAATTCTGGAGAGGAGATCATTCTGGTCACCAGAAGGTGCAGAAGAGGATGCGCTTGACACCTGCAATAAGGAAAACAGAGGTGAAACCAATCTGTTCACTTACTCCTGAGCTCAATGAAGCAGAGTTATCCTTCAGGGAAGGAGCAAATGGGAGAGCTAATAAGAGAACAAGGATGTTTGCTCTAAAGGCTTTATAGGAATTTACTCCCTCTACAGGATGAAGCATGAAATGCATCTCAAGATACTCAAGCTGGAACTGATGAGCACAGGATAAAGCCATTCTTTACAGTCTCAGGTCACAGACTGTCACTAAACAGCTCCACACTAAGCCCCCTGAATGAGGGAACTGGTCTCCTCTTATGAACTGAGGCATGAAGTACAGAGCTGACCCATGTAACATCACCCAGCAAGTCACTGGGAAAACAGGAAAGAGATCCCAGCACTCCTTTACTCCCACCTTCCCCCC
>NDXB01017407.1:0-11966 GCA_002631895.1 Agapornis roseicollis | reverse complement strand
TTCCTCTTGGCCCATCCCTTGTTCCTTGGGAGCAGAGCCCAGCCCCTCCTGGCTCCATCCTCCTCTCAGGCACTTGCAGGGAGCCATCAGGTCCCCCCTGAGCCTTCTCTTCTCCACACTGAACCCCCCAGGTCCCTCAGCCCTTCCCCATCCCCCTTGTGCTCCAGGCCCTGCACCAGCTCCATTGCCCTTCTCTGTCCCCTCTCCAGCCCCTCAATGTCTCTCTTGTAGTGAGGGGCCCAGAACTGAACACAGGACTCGAGGTGCAGCCTCACCAGTACAGGGGGACAATCCCTGCCCTGGTCCTGTTGCCACACTGGTGCTGATAAAGCACCTAAGGTACCATGTGTCTGTCAAACAGGGTGGTGAGGGATCCTGGCACCGTGCTGACACTGTCACTGGAGGTACTGGCTGGAAACTCAAAGAAACCACCCAAGAGGTTCCAGCTTCACTGTTTGGAGAGGGAAAAAGCCTCAGTGGTGCCCCCTCCTGAGCAGTTTGGGCTGCAAAGATCGAGATCTCGTTGTGCCTGAGCTGTTGGAGCTGTTTCCTTGCTTCCTGCCAGTGTTCATTAAACCTGATGTGGTTTCTCTCACCATGGAGATGTGCTGCCACTCACCCTTCTGTAACTGCATGTGTGGACTGTTGAGAATCAGAGCCACTAACTGCCACCAGGCACAATGGTTTGGTTCCAACTATTGCTGCAAATGTTATACCCAGCACTCTCTTTCCACAGCCTCTTCTCCTGCACATCTGTGGTGGACTCCATGCTCTTCAAGCCCTTCCTGCTGTGTGATAGGAATGTCCAGAGCATTCTGAGGGATGAGATTGTTAATCCCCTCCGAAGGTGAGTATAATATGTGGGAATCCTGGAAGTCATCCATGTGCCTTCACATCTTCTTTGCTGCCCTTGTAGATGGTACCTGTCATTAAGTGAAGGGTTACCTGGAGGGTTTCTCCTGCCAGCCACATCCAAAGGGCTTCATATTGGGTTCCTCTTCCAGTTAAACCTTTCCCTGTGTTCTAAGGCTGTCACAACTCCTCCTGCATGTGCATGAGGATCTCCTGCTTGGAAGGAAGCCTCATAAAGGAAGGATTCCTGGGATTCAGACCACCTCTGGAGGGAATCCTGGAGCAGATGGACCAGTGGCATTGCTTCACCAGCAGTTAGGCCCAAAGGCAGTGTCAGTGCCAGGCTGGATGAGAGGAAACCATGGCATGAGGCTGAATTCTTTGGTATTTATATCAAAGATGCCAGGTTCTTTCCTTATCCTCCCTAGAGAGGTGTGGAAGAGAGGCATGGAGAGTTGAACATCAGAAATTAGCATCTTCTGTGAGGTATCCTGGCACTGATGTGTGTGAATATACAGAAATACAGGCCTGAGGTGTTCTGTGATGCTGAGATTTGGTGAGAGCAGCCCTGCAGAGAAGGATTTGGGGATGAAAAATGGGACAGCCCAAAAGCCAACTGCATCCTGGGCTGCATCCCCAGAGCGTGAGCACCAGGTCAGGAAGGGCATTCTGCCCCTCTACTGCATGAAGGAGAGACCTGAGAGCAGCTCCAGTGCCTAAAGGGGCTGCAGGGAACCTGGAGAGGGGCTTGGGACAAGGGCCTGTAGGGCCAGGCCAAGGGCAATGGCTTGAACCTGCCCAAAGAGGGGAGCCTGAGCTGAGCTCTGAGGCAGAAGCTGTTCCCTGTGAGGGTGCTGAGGCACTGGCACAGGGTGATGGCCCAGAGAAGCTGTGGCTGCCCCATCCCTGTCAGTGCTCAAGGCCAGGTTGGACACAGGGGCTTGGAGCCCCCTGCTCCAGTGGAAGGGGTCCCTGGCCTTGGCAGGGGTTGGAGCTGGAGGAGCTTTAAAATTCCTTCCAAACCTGAACCATTTCATGATTTAAATACCTTGGAGAGATCACCTACAGCTACTTCTTGTTTCTAGGACTGGCTTTGTCAGTGCCAAGAGTGTGATGCACCTCAGGGAGCAGCTGACTGACAAGGGCCAGTGTTCAAGCTTTACCAATGCTGAGA
Organism: Agapornis roseicollis; assembly: GCA_002631895.1. Lineage (NCBI taxonomy): Eukaryota > Metazoa > Chordata > Aves > Psittaciformes > Psittacidae > Agapornis > Agapornis roseicollis. Next base: position 9,940 of record NDXB01017407.1, on the reverse strand, counting down.
AAGGTAAGGTGTTCTCTGAGGCCTTCTCTGGTTTGATTCCCTGTGTGCTGCCTCATCCAGGCTGACAGCTTCACTGTGTGCTGCTTCCAGGCATGTGCATTAACATGCTCGCTGCATGCATTACATGTTCACTTACAGAAAGATGCACATCTCATGTATTTTCAGCTTTTAAAACTCTCTTCAGCTGAAAATTTATCCTGAATTTTATAGAAAGATGGGAATTGTGAGTTGGAAGGGACTTTTAAAGGTCATCTAGTTCTAACCCTGTGCAGTGAGCTGGGGCATCCAGGTATCTTGTCATTGAACACTGCTTGTGGTTTGTACTGTTAGATGCTGATTTTAGCCAGGGGTGGTTTAACTGCTGTTCAGTTGCTTGAATTCCCAGAGTCTTCCCTGATTTCACTTTGAGTTTATACTTTTGGTTGTTAGCAACAGTCCATGAAAGTCTCTGAGCTGGTGTTGATGGCCTGAGGCTTCTCAGTGCAGTATGTGAAGGCTGGTTTGGTTTCCTCATGCTCACCCAACCTTTAGCCCCATTTTCCCCTTGCCCAGAGTGAACCAGGACATTCCAGGTTCAGGAGATGCTGGTTCATGTTGATCTGGCAGGTTTTTGCCTTCAGTGAGGTCATAGCATTCCTGGTGTGGTGTGACCTCTGTTTTTGTTTCATTTTCCAGATCCTGAGGAATTTCTCAATCTCATCATGCATCAGATCCTGGGGATAGAACCGCTCTTGAAACTGCAGTAAGTGTTCCTATCCAAGTGATGCATCTTACCCAGGCTCTTAGTTACCACCTCACCATCATTGAGTGCTGTTTACACCCTTTCATTTATGGCTTTGGAGATACAGCTCAGTGAGTTGTGTGCAGCTCCTCTCTGTGATCTTGTTCCAGGTGACACATCCAAGTCAAAGACACTTTTAAGCTCTCCTTGGAGGTGCCACCTTCAGAGAACTGAGCTAAACCCCTTGTGTCACCCCCAGGGAGAGCCAGCAGTGCTCTGGGAAACACAGTGTCCATCTTCAGCACAGAGCAAGGAACATCTGACAGCCTTTGGATGTGTTTGGGATGTGTCCAGACCTGCCAGGCTGGCTCAGATCCCATAGCCTCTCAAACAGGCACTCCATGGATGCACTCCCAGATTTTCAGGGATCTACAAAGAGGATGAGAGGCTGAAGGAAGCCAAAACTAACTGCTCTGTTGAGGAGCACAGAAGGGGATTGTTTGCTTTCTGTGCTGCTCTGTTGAGGTGTCAGTCAAGCTGCAGATCATGGAGTGCTTGGAAAGGCTGAGCACAAAGATGACTCTGTGCTGCAGCTCCTCTGCACAGGGTCAGCTGAAGGAAATCCTTTCTCTGCTGGCTCAGGGCTGCAGGGGGTGGGTGATGTGCAGAACATCTCCCACACCTCCTGAATGCACTGAGGTTTGTGTGTGAAGGTATAAATAGAGCCTTCATCTGAGGAGGAGTTTGATCCTGCTCTAGTGCACTGGGTTTAAAGCACGTTGAAGCCTCTTCTAATATTTCCATCAAGCAGGAGAAATGAGTTTTGCTCATAGGAGCAGGATGTGATGCTAAAGAGGGTTAATGAGACTGAAGACGGTGCTTGTATCCTCTTCTCATGGCAATTACTTATCATGGAATGGTTTGGGTTAGAAAGGACCTTAAGGTTCCTCCAGCTCCAACCCCTGCCATGGGCAGGGACCCCTTCCACTGGAGCAGGGTGCTCCAAGCCCCTGTGTCCAACCTGGCGCACTGCCAGNCCTCCAGCTCCAACCCCTGCCATGGGCAGGGACCCCTTCCACTGGAGCAGGGTGCTCCAAGCCCCTGTGTCCAACCTGGCCTTGAGCACTGCCAGGGATGGGGCAGCCACAGCTTCTCTGGGCCATCACCCTGTGCCAGCACCTCAGCACCCTCCCAGGGAACAGCTTCTTCCTTATCTCCAACCTGAACTTGCCCTGTTTCAGTCTGAACCCATCACCCCTTGTCCTGTCACTGCAGTCCCTGATGAAGAGCCCCTCTCCAGCATCCTTGTAGCCCCCCTCACACACTGGCAGCTGCTCTGAGGTCTCCACGCAGCTTCTCTTCCCCAGGCTGAGAAATAGGATTTCTGGGTGGAAAAGCAGCTTTGTGGCAGCATTGCACCCAGCAGCCCTTTGGTGCCTTGGGCGCAGTAGCTCTTGCAGAACAAACCCCATATGGTAGGGAGCTCCAGTGTTTGTGGCACCATATAAACAAGCCCCATGCCCACTCCTTGCAGGTCAGGAGGCCAGAAGGAGCAGGACTGTTACTGTTACCAGATATTTATGGACAAACAGGAGGATCTGGTGGTTCCTGACGTGCAGCAGTTAGTGGAACGCTCCTTCCTGTCCTCTGATCTGAAGCTAGTGGAGGTGAGCCCAGAGCCTTCTGCCTACCCTGCTCTCTGCTGCCTCTCTCTTGCTTCCTCCAACATACTTGTGCCTGATATCCTGGAATCTGATATCCAACACCACAAAGGAGCAGGATACAGTCACAAGAGCCTTGGGAATCTCAGCATGACCTGGGAAGAGGGCTGTGCTTTCCCTGTTGCCATTTCATCTTGTGACCAGAGCAAAGAGCCTTTACTCCCAGCAGTGATGTGGAGAGGAGAGTCTTTGGAGCTTGGTTCTACTCACAGGGTGACTTCTTTGTCTTTCTTTTCCCAGATCCCATCATGCTTCATAATCCAAATGCCACGTTTTGGGAAGGAATACAAAATGTTCAGCAAAATCATTCCTTCCTTGGAGCTGGATATAACAGATCTGCTGCTTGACAGTAAGTTGGGATGTGTTAAAGCTGCTGGCTGGGCCTGTGAGGAGATCTGGAGGAGAGCTATTTCCTCACCCCTGTTCTCCTGCAGGTCCCAGGGAGTGCTGCTTGTGTGGAGATGTTGCCACCCTGGAGTGTTCAGAGTGTTTCAAAGACAAGGTGTTTGCAGCTACAGGCCTGAAGCAGTTCTGCAGCTCCTGCTCCAGACAGGTATTCATCTTCTTTGGCTGCTCATCAAACCTGCCCTGGTGCTGACAGGAGATTGAACCCGCAGAATTCCCTCATTTCCCATGCTGTCCCTGCAGCATTTCAGAAGGAATGTTTAGGGCTTCTCCCTGAGCATCACATCAGCAGCATGAGCTGGTTAGGTGCCACACGCTGCTAAACCCTCTGCTTACATAGAGCCTAAGTTAAGCACAAAGAGGGCACTGAGCCCTCCATGCTGCCCCACCAGGAGCATTCCTGCAGCTTTCTAACCTTCCTTGGAGGGTGGCAAATTCCCATCTCAGCTTCTTGCTGCCAAACCTGGGGTCCTGCATCCGGCTCTGGGGGAAACAGCACCAGAGGGATGTGGAGTTGGTGGAGAGAGTCCAGAGGAGGCCATGGAGCTGCTGGGAGGGCTGGAGCGGCTCTGCCCTGGAGCCAGGCTGAGAGACCTGGGCTGGGGCAGCCTGGGGGAGAGAAGGCTCCTGAAGGGGAGACCTGAGAGCAGCTCCAGGGCCTAAAGGGGCTGCAGGGAACCTGGAGAAGGGCTTGGGCCAAGGGCTTGTAGGACCAGGCCAAGGGGAATGGCTTGAACCTGCCCAAAGAGGGGAGCCTGAGCTGAGTTCAGGGTGCCCAGAGAAGCTGTGGCTGCCCCATCCCTGGCAATGTTCAAGGCCAGGTTGGACACAGGGGCTTGGAGCGCCCTGCTCCAGTGGAAGGAGTCCCTGCCCTTGGCAGGGGTTGGAGCTGGAATCTCTAATTCATAGATTCCATGATTCTATGAAGCCTGATGAAGCAACATCATTCCCTACCACGCAGGACCATGAGAGTCAGATCAGTGAGGAATGAAGTGGGGGTCTGACCCCTGCACCCTGCTTTTTGTGGCAGGACAAGTTCAGTTCTACCCTCTCAGCAGTACCACCCCATCACAGACTGGTTTGGATTGGATAAGACACTAAGATCATCCACATTCAACCCCTCAAATCCTCTCTGCTCAGGTTCACTCCCACTACCACCGCAAAGCGCACAAGCCAAGAGAGCTTCACATCCCAGAGGAATTCCACACCAGGAGCACCCGGGGCTGCCAGCAGGTCCCTCGTGAGAAGATGGAGCTCTTTGCAGTGCTTTGCATTGAGACCAGTCATTATGTCTCCTTTGTCAAGTATGGCCCTGAGAATGACCACTGGATGTTCTTCGACAGCATGGCTGACAGGCACGGTGAGGACACGGCCCCACTTTGGTCTTGACCTCCAGATCTCTCAGGTTGGGGCAGCACATGGAGTGTGAGCATAGAATGGTTTGGGTTGGAAAGGACCTTAAGATCATTCACTTCCAACCCCTTGCTGTGGGCAGGGACACCTCACATTAGACCATGTCACCCAAGGCTCTGTTCAACCTGGCCTTGAGCACCGCCAGGGATGGAGCATTCACCACTTCTCTGGGCAACCCATTCCAGTGCCTCAGCACCCTCACAGTAGAATCATAGAATCATGGAATGGTTTGGGTTGGAAGGGACCTTAAGATCATCCAGTTCCAAACCCCTGCCATGGGCAGGGACACCTCACACTAAACCAGGGCACCCAAGGCTCTGTTCAGCCTGGTCTTGAACACTGCCAGGCACTGATGGAGCATTCACAGCCCCCCTGGCCAACCCATTCCAGTGCCTCAGCACCCTCACAGCAAAGAATTTCTCCCTTAGATCCAATCTAAACCTCTCCTGTTTCAGTTTGAACCCATTCCCCCTTGTCCTGTCACTGCAGTCCCTAATGAAGAGTCCATCCCCAGCATCCATATAGGCCCCCTTCAGTAAAGAACTTCTTCCTTAAAGAACCCTTAAAGAACTTGAAGTTAGACCTGAACTTGCCCTATTTAAGTTTGAACCCATTAGTGAAGGTGTCTGCTTGAGCTGTGGGTCCCTTAGGACCTGGTTTGGACTTCTCTCCTCCTTTCTCTCTTAGGTGGTGAAAATGGCTTCAACATTCCCACAGTAACGCTGTGCCCTGAGGTTGCCAAGTACTTGGACTTGCCCCTGGCTGCGCTGGCTCTGAAGCAGCCTCGGGACATGGATGGAGTGGCCAAGCGCCTCTTCTGTGATGCCTACATGTACATGTACCAGAGTAAGAAGATGGCCCTTTACAAGTGACCCTGGTGCTGCAGAGCACTGAGGTGTTGGAAACACGAACATGGATCAACCCTGGAGCTTGGCACCAGGGAGAGCAGTCAGGTCTGGGTACACCAAACGTGCACTTGAGCCTCTTCTTGCTTCTGCTGGTGTCTGGTATGAAGGTGCCCACAGCAGCCTGGGTTAGTTAAATCCTATCATGTGAGAGTTTGTACTTCCAGCAGACCTGCACTCTGGATGCTTCACATTCAAATCCATTCTTCTTTCCTCCCTTCCCTTTCCACCTTCTTTCCTCCCCACTCTGTAGCTCTGCCCTACCTCAGAGTCCTCCCCAACATCCTTTTCTCCCTTCCAATGATGAGACAAGGACCAGCATTTAAGGAAAACATGGACCGTTACCAAGCTGAGGACCAGTATTCAATCCAGACATGAACAGTTCTCCTCAGGTTTGCAAGGAGCACAAAACCCCACAGCATTGCCCTGCATAACCCATCTTCACATGCACTTGTACAGTGACAAACCCAGGAGCTGTGAACTGCACCACGTTGTGAAGAGATGGGTCAGGATGAAGGTTTCTTGAGCTCTGGGATGTGCCCCACACCTAAAGAAGGGTCCCTGAGGTGGCTGCACTTCCCTTATCCAGCACTAAACTCTGGTACCTGTACCCACCGTCCCTGTTTTCAACCATGAGGTCTTGGGCTGCAAATAGGCTTTAAAATCCATGTTTCTATCCGGAACGAAACTGGAAGAAAGATGGAACAGAGGAACAAGGTGGTTTACTTCCTCTTTCTTGCAAAGGCTGCACTACTGCTGCCTGATGGGGTGTTTTAACCTCACTTTTAGCACTTTCTGTCCCATCTCTGCACCCACTCCTGAGATCCAAAGGCCAATAACAGAATTCCAAGGGCAAAAAGGAGCACTCTTGGATTTGCTGTGACTGGAGAAAGGTCTCAGGGTGGGAACTGTCATTCCTTTAACTCAAATGTGCACACTGGAGGTTCTCTGCCATTAAACTCATGCTGTCATGGCAGGAGGAAGCTGTTACAGGAGTCAGTGATGATCCCAGATCCTCAATGGATGCATCCAGGAGCCCCAGATGTGCAGCTGGAATCCCCATCCTCCTCTTTTTTTTTTCCCTCTTGAATGCAGGGTGCAGCTTTAGCTTCTCTTTTGGTTGACAGCAGAGGTTGTGATGCTCAAGGGGACCTCAACAGCCTGATGGTTGTAACTGCTTCCTGGGGTGTCCCGTGTCTGTACGTGATGGCCCCAGGTTGTTACCACACATGAAATGTCAATTCAGGTTCTAACTGTTGAGCATTTGAGCCTCAACCCAAAGTTGACCATGAGGACAGAGAAGGTGGACAATGTCCTGGGCTGCAATAGTGTTGCCAGGAGGTGAGGGAGAGGCTTCTTCCTCCTCAGGCCACAACTGGAGTATTGGATCCCATTTGGAGCTCCCCCGTACAAGGGATGAAGAGAGCCCAAGGAAGGGCTGTGAAGATGGGACTGGAGCATCTCTCCCCTGAGGAAACACTCACAGTTAGCACTGTTCAGCCTGGAGAGGAGAAGGCTCCAGGGAAACTCATCAGTGGCTGAAGAGAGGGTGCAAAGAAAACAGGAGCTTCTCCATAGTGCCCAGCGATGGAACCAGAGCCTCAGGGCACAAAGAGAAACCCAGGAGGTTCCCTCAGCATCATGGAAGGCTTCACCACGGGGATGCCAGGCTCTGGTACAAGCTTCCAAAGAAGTCATGGATTCTCCATCTTTGGAGCTACCTAAAATGAGTCTGGACAAAGCCAAAGTGCCAGTGGTGGAGCCTGGCAAGGGTTGGTTAGGGGAGAGCAGGAGAGCATCCCAAGGATGGGTTTACCCTTCTCCTGCACTGATGAGCTGCTCCTCTGGGGCCACGCTGAGGGTGCTGAAGCTCACTGCCTTCACCTACTTGAGGTTGCCCTTCAGTCCTCTCCTTAGGCCTCAGGCCCATCTTGACTCAGGTACGCTGGGCTTGGGCTTCTCAATCTCTGGGGATTCTGCTCTGAAAATGTAGCTTTTAATAGCAAACGATTCCTGGTTTCCCTGGAGTTCTGTGGATTCTCTCCTAGCATGCTCAGTGTGCCCCAGTGCCACAGCTGGAGCCCTGCACCAGCCACCTCCAGCCCTGTCTGGAAACAAGTGACCATCACCCAAAGCTCTGTTCGGTTCTTCCCCTTCTCAATGTGTGCTTGCTGCAGAGATCTAAACCACCCCTGTTCCTTGGAGGGTGGATGATGCGGGGGGGGGGGGGTTGGCCCTTTGCCTCTTGTCCTCACTGCACCTTTTCCATGGGTATGTGACACTTTGGGGCCTGTGCATTTTGCAAGCTCAGGGGAAAGGAGTTNGGGTGGTTTTTGCGGGGGGGGGGGGGTTGGCCCTTTGCCTCTTGTCCTCACTGCACCTTTTCCATGGGTATGTGACACTTTGGGGCCTGTGCATTTTGCAAGCTCAGGGGAAAGGAGTTGCTGTTTCCCTGTTGCAGATTCCACATGGAAACATGGAATGGTTTGGGTTGGAAGGGACCTTAAAGCTCATCCAGTTCCCTGCCACAGACAGGGATGCCTTGCACTAGAGCAGGGTGCTCCGAGCCCCATCCAGCCTGGCCTTGAGCACTGCCAGGGATGGGGCAGGGAGATCAAGGCTCTGCAGGTTTCTTTCCCATTCCATCCCCAGCTTTCTTCTTGACCCTGTTTTGCTGATGCCTTCAAGCCTAGGTATTGACCCTACCCCCATGGAGCTACAATGGGGTTTTCACTGGAGTTAGGTTTATAGAATCATAGACTAGAATAGCATCCTCATCAGATGCCACATGGCAGCTGGGGTCAACACTTGCTTTTCATACCACCTTTATTCAGTCATAACCAGGGAAGTGAAGGATGTCACATTCCAGTTGAAGGCCACAAGTGTTTGGAAGGACCAGGACAGCCCCATTGGGGTGGTTGTAGTTGGGCAAAGGCTTTTATTTAATCTCTTGCATAGAATAAAGCTAATTCCAGGGATTAAGGAACACCAGGTTGCAGAGTGCAGGTGCCAATGTGGAGCTGGCATCAACCAGGAGCTGACCTCCACCCCCATCTAAAATGGGAAGAGATGGAATGTGGCCACAGAGCCAAAGCCTAAAGAGAAAGGGCAAAGTGCATCTGCCAGGGCTGTCCCAGAGGACATTCCCATGGTAGGACCCCTTCTTGTGCACTTAGGACGTGGTTTCTAGTGCCACCAAGGGAGCTGCCACCACTGAAGGTGCAGGACTGGCATGGTGTTAGGTACAGTGTTAGGCACGGTGGGCAATGCTGCCACAACACAAGGCATAGGGCTTGCAGGAGCATTGATGGTGGCAGCACCATCATGGGAGGTGGTGCAGGGACACCAAGGTGGGCAGGGAAGGACCATCCCTTCCGGAAGGACCTTCCAGCTCCATCTGCCTCATCCCAGCTTTGGCATCTCCAGGTGCTCTTCCAGTTCCTGCAGGGTCTTCAGCTGAGCACCACCGAGCTGTTAAAGCCATTGCTTCCCATTTAAAGCCATTGCTTCCCATTGGAGTCACTTGGCCTTCAAAAGAGCATGAAGAAGAGCTGGTCCCGGACAGGGGATGAGCAGGGACCTCCTCACAGGCTGGCCTGCTGCAGCGTGGCGAGGAGCTGGTGCAGCTTCTCCGTCACAGCCACCTACATGGGAGCAGGAGTGGACAAAGAGCCCCATGGGGATGTGCAGCCCCATCTCCGTGCCCTGGTGGAGCCACGCTCAGGCCACCAGTGCTGGGCAGGGCTCCTGGCTGTGGATTGCTGGTGCCATAATGCACGTACCGGGTAGGGCTGTGGGTCATGGAGCTGGCGGTGAGCGGGGCTGAGGAAGCCGAGGGACACCTGAGCATGGGTCCTCACCTCAGTCAGGCTGGGCAGGGGCTCACACACCTACAAGGATAGAGATGGATCACCAGGACCATGGTGGGAGATAGTCACCAAGCCCCAGTCCCCTGGCTGGACTCTTGATGACACCATGTGCTTGGTGGCACCTTGGCTGGAGCAGGGACCATCTCGGATGCAACGAAACACAGGGATTTAACCATTTGCTCTATGGTGGCCAAGATGCCACCCCCATGGCTTGGTCCTTCCCCACCATGAAGGCCCAGCAGAGCCAGCCCTGACCTGCCCATCTCTGAAGTAGGTGCGATGGAGGGGCTCCACGGTGCTGGGCACCACCTTGCTGGGCTCACCAAGCTGCCCCAGGACATGGACCACCAGCTCCTGCCCTGCTCTGGGTGAGGGCTCCTCCTCCAGCGCCATGAGGTCCATGAAGGGGTGACCTGCAAGGGGACCACGGTAGAGACCAGGGGGCACAGGACATGAGGGACAGGGTTATGGAGCAGGAGTGGGGACACGGGTTAAGGGGGCAGGACAGGGACAAGGATGAGCCAAGTCACCAGCAGCATCAGAGAGCCGATAGATCATCTTGGTCCCTGGGATTGTCATCTTCTCCTCATCTTCTGTGAGCTTCAGGCACGGGGAGCCATTGACCTCCACCAGCTGCACGAGAAGGGGATTCAGGGGACGGGCACCTGATTTCTGCCACAGGCACCAATTGAGGCTGGTGCTGAAGACCTGAGCTCTGTGCACTCTGTGAGTGGCCCCGTGAGCACTGCTGCAACCAGCTGAAGAAACGACAACAGAACCCTCAAACCACCCCCGAGCTGGACATTTGTCTGCGAGCTCCTCGCTGCAGTGCTCTCGGCAATGGGGAGACCCCAGAGCAGCTCCAGTGCCTGAAGGGGCTGCAGGGAACCTGGAGAGGGGCTTGGG
>NDXB01017403.1:10699-21212 GCA_002631895.1 Agapornis roseicollis | reverse complement strand
GGAAGAAATTCTTTCCTGTGAGGGTGGTGAGGCACTGGAATGGGTTGCCTGGGGAAGCTGTGAGTGCTCCATCCCTGGCAATGTTCAAGGCCAGGTTGGAGAGAGCCTTGGGTGACATGGTTTAGTATGGGGTGTCCCTGCTTACGGCAGGGGGGCTGGAACTAGATGATCTTAAGGTCCTTTCCAACCCTAACTATTCTATGATTCTGGGACCTGGGGAGCTGAAAAGAGCTGGGCAAAGGAAGGTTTGAGAAATAATTACTTAACTACACAGATTAATCATCCATAATTACTATGTGCTCTTTGCAATACTCGTCTGCTCTTCTACAGTCCTAGTTTATTATCTGGCATGGCCACAATACTGGGATGAGGTGACAAATGGAAATAGATGCTACCAAACATGTGATGCCAGCTCCATGTCTTCTGAGGGTACTCCTGTGTAAATAGTGCCACACACATTTACTCAGGGGCACAAAGAGGGAGGCTGAGGAGCTAACTCTAAATGCATTTCCTAAAATGGAGAACTCTTCGCTGTTTTCAGGAGGTTGTGCTGGCTCTGTTGTGAGATAGACTACATATCTATAAATGTAGCTCTTCTTGGAATAAACAATGTTCTACCAGATCATTAACCTATTTCCTTTAATTAAAAATTGCATTATTGCTTTTTTATTGCTTAATGCTTAAAACTATCTACAGCTGTGCTCTCTGCACTTTGTGTACATTCAGTCTCTCCAGCAAACTAGTACTTTCCATGAGAAGTCTGTGTCGGGGGGAGGGGAACAATAAGGGTGAGCAGAAGCTCATCTACTTCCAACAAAAGGAATTCAATGTGACTTTAAAAAGCAACTTCTGAGGATTTTTTTCTGCATTCCTGATTCAGCTTTCAGTGGGAGAAGCATGAAGCAGAAGTACCAGACAGAAGTACTACAGGAACAACAAACTTGGATGCTGAGAAGGGAATGGATGCATGAGCACAGCTGTCATCTTCGAGTCCATGCTGCTCCCTGAGATACTTGCCATGAAGGACATACAAGCATGTGGTGTCTGCAGTGCTGCACATGACAAACTGTCCATCTGTTCCATGTGCCTACTGATAATCTGGACTGATCAGTCTGAACCAGAGTCCATGAAGATCTCATGCTGCGTAACTTCTGTTATAACTCTTCCTTTGTTATGTTCATTATGTTCACTGCAGCCTCAATGGACTCAGTTCCCAGTGCACAGCAGGTGATGACCGGAGCACAAGTCATGAGGATTGGCTGAGGTAACTGGGGTAGTTTAGTCTGGAGAAGAGAAGGCCCAGAGGGGAGCTTATCTCTCTCTACAACTGCCTGACAGGAGGTTGTAGCAAAGTGGGGTCTGTCTCTTCTTCCACGTAAAAGTGACAGGGTAAGAGGAAACAACCTCAAGTTGTGCCAGGGGACCTTTAGACTGGATATTAGGAAAACTTTCTTCACCAAAAGGGGTGTCAAGCATTGGACCAGGCTGCCCAGGGAAGTGCTGGAGTCACCACCCCTGGAGGTATTTAAACAACGTGCAGATGTGGCACTGAGGGACATGGATTACTGGTGGACTTGGCAGTGCTAGGCTAAGAGCTGGACTTGATGATCCATCTTCTGGAACCTAAGCAGTTCTATGATTCTATGAACATTACTGGCATAGTGAAACGATGCACATAAGAAAAGCTGCAGTTTGCCACTGATTTGATGCTTACAGTAATTGCAATGGCTGTGCAAGTTAAGAATCTGAGGATCTAACAAGAGGTGCTGTGGAGTTCCAGGAATACCATAGGCAATGTTTGTGTTGCTGCCCAGTGCTGGTCATTAAAGAAACACCAAACATCATTCTGGTAATAACCAGTCATCCTGAAAAGAACCAGATCAGTGCAGGTAGGCAAAAAATATCCCAGATTGCTGCATGTACTGGTGTTGACATGTCCTTAGACATGCCCGTAATGAATGCTTTCTAAGAATTTCCCACAGAGAAGAAGTCCAGAGCTAACTTCTGTCAACACCTCCCTATGATTAGATCAAGCAAATAGACCTGAGCCAAATCCGTTGTTCCTTGGACACTGAGACACTTCAGTCTCCCTCGGGATTGACATAAGAACAGGACTCATGACTGAGAAGTTGTATAAATCTATTCCTGTTTTCAATTTAAGCTCTGCCCTGCTTACAAGAAACTTTCTGCACATGAGAAGGTGCTTCTGCAGATAATCAAGATGTTGAATAAGCAGCTGTAATTAAAGATGCTATGTGTGCACTGACCTTACATTTTCCCTTCTGAGCTGCAGTGGAAGTGAAGCAGAAGGCCTGCTCATACATTGGAGTTCTGGACCACCTTTCATATTTGCAGCACTCTACTTCCATTTCCCCTGGGGTAGGCTGTCCACAAATGACTTCAAATAAGATCCTCAAGGGAGTGGATTCAAGCAGTGAACCTTCTGAACAGCACATGTAATCTTCACCGGTGACTTGGAGCTCAAGAAAATATGAAGTAAATGTGTTATCCCAAATAAGATCCAACTGCATGGGCTAGAAAGTGGCAAAATTCCCAACGTCAACTCGATGCCAAACTTTGAGTTTTGGCAGATATTTCTGTAGATAACCATTCTGTCTGAGAGATTCAGTTGCCTGCTGTTTGTTCGTTATCTGGGATGTTTCAGAGAAAGAAGCAACAGTTGTTGGAAAGCCTGGTCTATCTACTCTGGCTCATAATCCTGTTGCCAAGACTAATAACCATCACTTGTGCAAAATACTGCAAATACTTCACGAGACTGTATAGCATCTGACACACAGCAAATGCAAGCTTCAAAGAGACAATGTTTTGCTTCCTGGGCCTCATAACCACTGGTGACAGTGATTATTAAAGTAAGGATAAGAATTAAGCCTTTTTCAAAATGTAGCTGAAGCAATGACATGAAATGTTGCCTGTTTATACTCATTTTTAAGTTCCAGTAGCTGGAACTTCTGATGTCTACCACTTTTGCATGAGCTTTACGCTGCATCAGTGGTTGTTGACACCTTTTTAGGAGAAGGCATTTTATTAGATCAGTGAGACTTTTCTATCCATTCTACATTTGGTCATTTCGATCTGTGCGAAGCAATCATTGCTTCAACTGATGGGTTGTCCAACATCAGATACAGCAAAATGGTAAAGGCACCCCTCTACCATACATAGAACTTCTCAGACAGAGAAAAAGAATTCCTAGATAATGGAAAAAGAAAAGACCTGGCAACTGCCTCAGGAGTGGANCTGATGGGTTGTCCAACATCAGATACAGCAAAATGGTAAAGGCACCCCTCTACCATACATAGAACTTCTCAGACAGAGAAAAAGAATTCCTAGATAATGGAAAAAGAAAAGACCTGGCAACTGCCTCAGGAGTGGATCATAGAATCATAGAATAGTTCGGGTTGGAAAGGACCTTAAGATCATCCTGTTCCAACCCCCCTGCCATGGGCAGGGACACCTCACACTAAACCATGTCACACAAGGCTTCGTCCAACCTGGCCTTAAACACTGCCAGGGATGGAGCACTCACAACCTCCCTGGGCAACTCATTCCAGTTCCTCACCATCCTAAAGGTAAGAACTTCCTCTTTATATCCAATCTGATCTTTTTGTGACTTTGTTATAGACTTTGATGTAAACAGCAAAAATAACAGCACACCACCCTCTTTTGGCAATGCCTTGGATTACAATAAGTAACAATTCATCAGCATTTCATGAGTGATTATTGATATCATGATCAATCCTCAAATGACTCTGTACTCATTCATGATCCTCTATACATATTTGCAGTGAATGGACTGTGAAGAGCCCTTGAGAGTGGTAAACAAGAGGAGACTGAAGACACTGCGGCAGGTAATCCTCATTGCTTTACCAGCCACAGGTCAGAAGTTACCTGAAATCCATCTGGATGTGAACCATAGGTGACATCCAGTCAGCTCAGCAAATCAATAAAACATATCCTCAACTTGCCAGGTAACAAGTGATTTGGCCTATCAAATATAAAGTGTTTTCTGATTACAGATTGTAATGGGGGCAAGACTATAGTACAAGATGGGCTGGTGAACTGGGTTACTTTTGATCATCCTTGAACTAAAATTCTCCAGAGGCTTCATGATGCGCAGCATCAAGATATCATGAAATGCTGAGCTCTGCAAACCATCTAAGGGCCAAACCATATCTAAGCAGTCATCAGCACCGCCTAATACATTGGCATAAAGAGAACCACAGATATGGAAAGTTGTTGTGGATTGAACATGGCCAGCAGCTAAGAACCCACACAGCCTCTCAGCAGGACAGGGGAGAGAACAGGAGCAGAAGCAAGAATGCTCATAGGCCAAGATAGAAATAGTTTAATAAGTGAAGGGGAAAAGTGGGGGGGAAAAAAGCATTCACCATCTGAGGTGATAAAACAAGCATTCGCCTTGTGAATGAGGCGGTGAATGCTCATGTAAGCAGATGAATGCTGAGCCACTCTTCAAGCAATGACTGCTTTGGAAGACAAAGTCGCTGTTTTTTAGTGCTGAGCTGATATATCACAGGGAATATCCCTATGTCCAGTTTGGGTCAGGTGTCCCTGCTGTGTCCCCTCCTGGCTTCTTACCCACCCCCCTGCCTTCTCACTGCACAGGAGGGGACAGAGAGAGAAAAAGAGAAAGCATCAACACTATGAAGCACTGCTCAGCAATAACCCGAATGTTGGTGGAATCAGCACTGGGCTAGTCACAGATCCAAACCATAGTGGAAAACATGTGGAAAGTTAACTCTACCCCAGCCAGAGCCAGTACAACAGGTCCTGATGCTTACCTTCCCCAAGCATCCTTCTTCACTCAAATGGTCAGTGGTGGCTTCTCATGGCTGACTACAATTCATGTTATTTCAGGTAGAGAAAGTCAGAAAACTCCACCTTCACCAGTTCCAATATTACATTAGAGTAAGGAGGGATGAGCTGAAAGTTTGCACAGAATCCTCCTCTAATCCTTCTGAAGGTGAGGTAGTGAATATTTCAGGAGGAGAGAAAATATTTTTTAAAACTTTTAAATTAAAATACTGTAAAAGTTGGCTTCTTTCATCACCAGAATCAAAGACAACGTTGCAGTTTAGCCTGTAATCTTATCAGACACATTGCTCCTCTCCTGGTTTGCTCTTTGGGGTCTAGCTCTCATCTAAGATGTTCAAATTCCATTTTCCAGTTCAACCAGTCATGAATAGCTTTGAAAACGAGTGATCCCTGACCTTGCTTCTGCAGAACTGGAGCAGCAGGACGCCTTACCGGTGTGAGACCTGCTATCCCTCTGCGGTCGTCTCCAGTGCTTCTGATTTAACTCCCCTTCTGCCACCATGCTGTGAATTCGTTGTTTAAGTAAAACCCACCTGCTCAGAGATCTCAGGTCTGCTCAAGTTCTAAGTACCTTGCTTTCAGAAAGCACAGCACAGCAGTGTTGTGTCAAGTGTGTCTGGGATAAACTTAGGGAAAATCTACCCAAACCCTTAGTTGCTGGCTGTCATTTGTCTCTGTGACGAGTGCATTTACCCATCTTACTGAGTCACTTCACTGGTGACTCCTGAAACTGTGGCCTCCATGATATACACTCCAGGATATACACAAGTAGTAGAAGTATCACACTGCTGAGTTAGAGTGGGAAGTGAAGCTGTTGTCTTGGGCAGTGCTTGAAGATACCTGGAGCAGACCTTGCTACTGCTGCCCCCAGTTATCATTTCTCCCATGCTGTTGGAGCCCCAGACTTCTGTCCTTCGGCTGTCCCATCCATGTGAAATGCTACCTACAAAACACTACCAGTAAGGTCACCAAAACTCAGACTGCTATTTGATTATAGGTGATAGATGAAAAAAACATGAAGGTGAAAACTTTGTATTTATTTTGGTGCAGTTGTACTTGTTTCTTAGCAACTTGCATATTTCTTTGTCAAGTGTTGCTGCAAGTTCATAAAATATACAGTGATTTTGCAGTGTTTATCTCTGTCTCTCTTTTCTGCCTACTGAACCATTGCAAGTCGGCCCTTTGTCTATTGCTGTCTAACACACCCTTCGCATTAATATTGCATATGCTTCCTACATTAAGCAGCTGAGAAATCGTTAACAAAGTTCTTGATTTATACTTCTCATGCTGACAGAGGTATACCAAAGTGATGTACGGTCATTCCAAGAGTCTGGATCGTAACAAAACAATGACTCCCTTTAGTATCTGTTACCTCTATGTGTAGCAGAAGGCAGCAGCAGGAAAGCTGCGTTCATGAGTAGTCTTTGGAGGGGAGGAGAGGGGGTGACTGTGCCAGATGACTTTGCAGTCTGAGGAACTGAAATTAGTCAAAGCCCTGAAGGAGAAGAGCCACCCCTAATGAAAGATCAGAGCAATCAAGACACTGGAGAACAAGGTGTCACTGACAGACTGTGAATTCAACGGGGACAAGCTATGATCCTTTGATAAAACAAATTAATGTTGTGTGAAGGAGGTTCAGTCAATAACTGGGACACACTAATTAAAGTCAACAGAGAAAAAGGGGGAGATCGGTAGGTGCTATACGCAGCACAGATGTCTTGTTGATTACAGGCCTTAGGGCTTTGGCTAATTTTGGTTCCTCAGACTGCAAAAGTCATCTGGTGTAGTCACACTCTGGTCCCCCCCCCAGTCTGAAACATCAGCCCACTGACCAAACACCAGCAGATCAGTACAGCTTCACAAACATCTGCATCCATGGGAGGTGGGAGAGATATTGCTGCACTACAAACAGAGAAACCGGCAAAGAGGGGATTATGGAGCCAGAGCTAAACTCAGGAGTTTGTATATTGCTCTTGAGGTACCGTACTCCTGCTGCTCTGTTTCTTCCTAAAATACTTATAAGCCCCTTGTGCTGAATTATGCATCTAAGTCCCTACAGAAGTGAATTGCCTTACAAGGAAGGCAGGTTGCAACAAGTGATGGGAAGATGGTGTTTACCTAATGATTATCAGTTGTGAACATCTGGAACAGAGGCAGGAACTCAGGATGTCTGTCCTCTAGATAGATGCCATAACCAATATAGGCATATTTGCTATCCCACTGAATACTGGAAGGTTTTGTGAAGAGTGGGATGACATCACATGGAGAAAAGCCAGCTCCGGTCTATGCTGACACTTGGTGCGTTTTTCCTTCTGGGATCTGGGACATGTGGGTTCAAGTTTTTACAGGCGGAGAAGAGAACTGAGCCCAATTCTTACACATCGTGGGGAAGTGCTCGCACACCTGAGCAGTGACATGAAAGAACAGTCATAATCCACTCCATCTCAGGTGATGCTGTCTGAACAAATCTGGTTGCCTTTCCTGTTTGAAGAATCCAGCCCAAGAGGTGTGCATCAGGCATGCTGTAGGCATGTGTAATGGGCCCCAAGGGAAAGGAACATGAGCATACATAGTCTGAGGAGTGACACTTGGCTGGAAATAAGCATGGAGTTGGTCAGCCCTGACCAGACTGGGAACTCAGGTGCACACAGAGGAGCAGAAGTAGAGGAAATTCCACTGGTGAGTGTGTGAGCTCTGGAGTAACCAGTGGGTTTTAAACTAAGGGAGCACACAACAGCCAGTGGTGGAGGGAGAGCACAGCCTCCTCCTTCCACCACACTGACCTTTGATGATGGGGGAATTACTAGTAAAATGCTTACACACAGGTATATTCTAACAAGTTGTATTTCATGTCTGTAAATGCTTTACTGAAAATCAGTAGCAGATGATGTGTTGTTTCACCACAAACCCCAGTGGCAGGGAGAGCTTATTTATCATCAAGTGGGGAATGTCCATTTGCGACTCAGAAACAAAAGAAGCAGCAGTTTCCAGGACCACTTTCTGGTGTTACACAGCTCACCAGCAGGACAAGCACCATAGGCTGTCCAGCAGTAGTTCAAAAGACTGTTCCCTTGAGAGCTAATCTAAGCAGAACTGACCTCTCATAGGTTTTACACTGGGTGTGAGCATCGTCTGGTAGATTAGACACTTGGTAACTTCTGTTGTGGTGAACTGAATTCAGATCTCAAAAGTCATGAACCAATGTCTAGGACTTTGATGTCAAATACCGTAAGCTATGTTCAGGTATCTATAATTGCATGGGAGGTTTCTTTCAGGGAATAAAGCACATTCCTTGATGCAAAATGGAAAGCAAAGAGATGTTTGAAGTTAGTCCTCTTTTCCGCTCCTACAAACATAGTCCTTTTCACTGAGCTTTTAATACAGTCAAAAATCTGATACAACAGACTGTAAATGCTTAAGGAACAAGCACTCAGACGATGTAATATCCTAGAGATAGACACTTCGGCAGCATGCTGTGTAACAGCAAAAGCTTTGCTAAGGCAGAAATTCAGCAAAAGCCTATTTTCATCTACACTAATATTTGGTAACTGGAAGAAATTCTCCATGGAGACAAGGAAATTATATCCCTACCAGGTAGAAAGCAATTTGCTATGGTCTGAAAATAACAATGTGAAAAGAGGGTCAGCTGAGTAAATTCAGTTCTCAGGGACTGAAAAAGTAAAGAGACAAGATATAAAAGAAACAGTCCAATTAGACAGAGGAAGAAGGGAAATTGGTACAACATGGCATAATGTGCAGAGTCCTGCTTGTAAACTCATCAGATGGTATATTTTCTTCAGTTTTAGCATTAGCAAGACTTAGTTTTCACTTTAAAGCAATCATGATACTCTACATTCATCAGCAAAGGGTTGCATTGACAGAGATTGATGGATCACTATTAAATTAAGAAACTGAGCCCTCCAGCAATAAGGAATACACAATTAAAGACTGCATACCAGAGAGCACACATCACTGCCTTAAATCTATGCTCGCATTTGAAGGAAGTGTGAAACACTCTTTAAATTCCTACAGCACTTAATCAGGACATTCCATTTCCCCTTAGTGGAAACAGAGCTGTCTTTAGTTCTCAATTACCGTATTCAGAATGAATATGGAGATCCATATTCCTAAGGAACATAGAGATCCATATTCAAAAAGCTCACATGCAATGGTAGCAGACAACAGAATATTGCTTGTAAAATACAAAGAAATCTTTGTGCTACACCTGAAGTAGCAATTGCCTAATTTATGTTACTAGCAAACTAGGTAGTAAGGATACCAAGTATTCTTGGTAGAATCTACTAAGTATTCTATCTTCCAGCTTAGTTCTGTTATTAAATTTGCTCAGGACTATTATAATACTTTGAGTTTCAGTGAAACAGGCACATGTCTTAATATATTCATGGTTTTGCACATTTTAATGAATAAAAAGAGGTGGTTAAATAGTGACAGTATCCTGTCCAGTATGTGGGACATCTTCATCTTTGAGTCCTGCTTCTCCCATAAAATTCTTAACATCAAGCAAGATCCAAACATTGCTGCTACATTTCACCATTACAGGTTAGATTTTACTGTTCAAATAGTTTGATTCTCGCATAGTGTTATGCTGACGAAATGCCATTCAACAGAAAATACGATTAGTGTGAGAAAGAGAAAACAGAAGTGAAAGAAAATGAGAAGAAAAAAATAATCAGTTTTGATGCCAAAGCCTGTCAGACATTATTCCTTTGGGTCTTTCAAGTTCCTTCAGAGAAGGTTTCCTCTGTCTTCTACAGCATAGGACTGTTTTCATGTCTCACACAGAATTTCAAGATTGGTTTATTATTCCCAGCTTTCCACTGTGACAAAGGAAACTTTCTTTTTCCCCAGTCAAAAGTAGGGGCAAAGAGACTGGATACAGCCCTGAGCTGTGGTAATGCTTCTGAAATGGCTGCTGGGCAGCAGCAATGGCAGGGTCCTTGCTGGACCAAAGGCTTGCACCAGAGTATTTCAGTTCCAGAGTATTTTGTGGCTTAGCATCTAGCTCCATGTTAGCCTCATTGCAACAAGGGTTGTCACGAGTGCTGAAGTGTAGTAAATAAGCAGCCTCAGAGGAAGATGTGTCAGCATCTCCTATGGGAATATTACTTACGGTGGATCTCCCCTCATGGCCAGGGACAAGGCCAGGTTGGACAGAGCTTTGAGCATGGCGGGAGGGATGGAACTAGATGATCTTTAAGGTCCCTTCCAACCCAAACCATTCTGTGATTCTATGACTACTCTTATTCTTCATAAGCCTCCACTGCAGAGGGGAAACCATGAAAAGAAAGAAATCACTTACGCAGAAACCTTGTATTTTGGGCCCTGAACAAAAAATACATTGATACAGCAAACTTCAAAATTTAACAGATTTATGCCGTTTGAATAACTTCCTCTGAAAGAATCAAGCTAATTTCAGTCATCCAGAGATTAGTTTTTCTTTATTTGTGGCCACCTGCACAACTTTCTGTGTTTCAATGGGCTATGTCTTCATCTGGATGTTAGTGAATGACTCATTTCTGTTTGATGCATTTATTTTGCATCTCATATCTTCTGAAAACGCATTTAATGGCAATTGTGTATAATGCTTCAGTTCTGTGGGGTTTTTTTGGTTGCCTTTTTTTTTTTTTTTTTTTTTGTGGGG
>NDXB01017401.1:46154-59069 GCA_002631895.1 Agapornis roseicollis | reverse complement strand
ACTGTAGTGACAGGACAAGGGGTAATGGGTTCAAACTTAAACAGGGGAGGTTTAGATTGGATTGAAGGAAGAAGTTTTTTCCTCTTAGGGTGGTGAGGCACTGGAATGGGTTGCCCAGGGAGGTTGTGAGTGCTCCATCCCTGGCAGTGTTTAAGGCCAGGTTGGACAAAGCCTTGGGTGGAATGGTTTAGTGTCCATGGCAAAGGGGGGTTGGAACTAGACGATGTTAAGGTCCTTTCCAACCCTGACTATTCTATGATTTGATTCTATGATTCCCAAAGCTGGTCTTGAAGAAACTAATACCTGTACTGGAAGTTGGCAACTGATAGCAGATTTAGCCAATGCTATCAACTTGAAAGACATTAAAAAAATATATATATAAAAATTATTAAAATTTTTGTCTTTGAGCTGACTTTTTTTTTTTTGATGAATGAAAAGACATTTAAAGCTAAAAAATATTTTCCCTTGAAAAGAGATTTTTAAATCATTTCATGACAGTAAAGGAACACAAATCAAAATAGAAAATTCTCAAGACTTGTAATTTCCAGTTAAACAAAATACCTCAGTGAAATTCAAAATCATTGTCTTAATGTTTGATTTTTGTGGGTTTTTTCTTTTTGTTTGTTTTTTAAAGTTTGTTACCTTTAAGCTGTGAGAAATTTGTTAGCTCTCTTTTGATATATCACAGAAATTAAATATCTATTATTCACCAAACACTGTATCCTGTTCCTCTTTTCTGTTCTATTTTTAAATCATCCATTTTCTCTTTGTCTGGCTAGCATCAGTGTTACATTGTCTCTACATGGTCTAGTTCAGCCTCTCAATAGCGCTCACTGGTCTATATACACTAAAAAATAATGCTATATTCAATGGAATGAACAGTAGTGTTGAAGGAGATTGAGGGCTAGCAATAGAGAAATCATAGATGATTTTGCAATGTGATACAGCAGTGAAAGGAAGGGCTGTGCAATCTTAGCCTGCGGTCAGACACATTACATTATAGAGAAAGAAAATAAAGCTAATAATTTTCCTTTGTACAGGTTGGCTGTAACCACACCTGAAATATTAGATTCAGTCCAGAGCAGCAGAGACATACTGACAAATAGCCATTCAGAGAGCAGTGCTGTAGAGCTGATTTAATGGGGAAAGTTTAAATGAGTTAAGACAGCTGTGCTCCTCTTGGTGGCACAGGACAGAGAGCAGCATAGCTGGGAACAAAGCATGTGCTGCCATGGGGATATGGATATGAAGCTGTATTCTAAGGAAGGTCAGACCCCTGCTAGTCTGCATCTACATCCCACATTTTTCTTCACCTAGTCCCTCAGGATATGCCTTTCTGAAACAGAATTTTCTGACAGCTAAGCTGCAAAAGCAAATTCCTCCTTTGTCTGCTGGCAAGATATTTATCCTCAGAACAAGAATGCTCCAGACCATCTGCCAAAGGTTTGTAATCTCTGCCCAGATGCATGGGTTGGACATCAGGGGACAGTCCAGTCCACTCCTTTGTCCATCACAGTTGGGAGAGGCAAATGCCACAAATGGGTTGACTAAAAGGGCTAACTTATTTTCACCTCTCACTCTCACATCAGAATTTGGCACAAGATACTCAAAGAATGGGGTACAACAAAAAAGATTAATAATGGAATTAAGTCAGCTGTGTAAGACCCACCCAAGATCAGGGTCCTTATACTGTTTGGCTGTGCAAATATGTACAGTGGTAAGCCTTGAAATATCAAGAATTTATGCAAACATCTTGTGACAGCATGTGTTATGTTTGTGTCGGATTATGCAGAATATTTGCTTTTCATGATGCTTTGAGAACATCTTCACTTCTCCTGCCCAAGCTATATAAGGTGGTGAGGCACTGGCACAGGTTGTCCAGAGAAGCTGTGGCTGCCTCATACCTGGCAGTGTTCAAGGCCAGGTTGGACAGTCTTGGGCAGCATAGTCTATTGTAAGGCATCCCTGCTCATGGAAGGGGGGTTGGAACAAAGTGATCTTAAGGTCCTTTCCAACTCAAACCATACTATGATATGGAAATTGCTTGGTTTTTAAGAACTGACTACTTCTGGTGTGGGGAACACACTTTGAGGACAACTCCCACACAAGACAGCAAGTGGAAAAAGGACATGATCAACCGCTTATTGGCGCTTGGCTTCTTTAAGGATGATTCAGCTCTTCAGTGTTTTCAATGTTGATATTTTTCTCTGTTAAGGCTCTTTTCTCTGTCTTAATTTATTTTGTTGTGCATTGTGTCTCTGAAGACATATACTTGAGAAGCCAGTAGACACCTGGTGAAGCTAGAGAGGTGTGGTGCAGTGCAGACCTTATCACCACATCTCCAGGGAGATCCCCCGTCTGAAAGGTCTGAGCATGGTTCTGTGATCTGCAAGACCACAGAAGAAACTGGCATCGAGGATCCAATCAGACTTGCCTGACTTGAAAATTGCCCACACTCAACTCAATGTCCCCAGAAGAGGTGTCTGGTGACAGAAAGGGATGCTGACTTAAGTGCGATTGAAAGGAAATGAAACTGTTGTCGTTTGATAGGGAGGAGATATACGTAGGACTTTTTTTAGAAGAAACAGGAAAAATCAAAGTCTAATTTATACACCTAGGATTTATTTGAAGCTAAGAATTAGTTTTGCAGTAAGAAGTAGAACTTGTTAACTGGCTCAACTATAATTTCAGAATCTACAGTGAAATGGCTAATTTATTATACAAATTAGACCCAACCAGAATAAGTCATTCTGTTTAATCATGAGGATTTGGGGGGATGGAAGTCTTGTATTTTTGAGTAAGACTGAATATTCCATAAAGTTAAATTTCCTCACTTAAATGAAGGTATTAAAATAGAGGAAAGAAAGTGAAAGAGGTCACTCTGTTTCATCACGATTACTTTCAAGTAGTTAATCACTAACTCATTGGGTTTTTCATGAGAAAAATGGCTCAAGTCTCTCCTGTAGCTAACTCAGCTGCTATATGGTGTGAGAAGTAGCTAGTTAAATGACTTACATAAACCAAGAAAGGTCAGGATTTTTTGTAAAAGTTTTTATCTGGGGGATAAGTATGTTTTTTTTCCTCTCTTCCCAGGATGTATTATCTATATAAGCTCTCAACGACATTAGCAGTAAGTTGAATAAGTGCTTGATTCACCAATTGTTTCACAAGTAGAGATTATACTTATCTTCACAGGCAGAAAAAGTGTCTGGTAGGAGGAAAAGCTGCAGTTCATTTCAAATGGTAATTATGGTCAGTGGCCAAATTTGTGAGGATAATGTTAAAACTATAGTCTTTTAGTCAGTAAGATGCCTAAATCTCTATACATCCTAACCCCTTTTTTGTTTTATCTGGCCTGTGATTGCTTTCTTAACCCAGTTATGCTGTGGAAAGAATGCAAGGATAATGTGGTTCCTTGAACTGCTCAGCTCATCCTGATCCCCATTGCTTCTCTATAAATAGACGGAGTGAGAGAAATACCAGCCACCTGAGCCCTCTTTTCTTCCTATTCCAAGCAGTGTGAAAGGACAAGTTATAGAACAGATGAAACCACAAAGAACATTGCTTCGTCACTGGTAAGAAAGCCAATGAAGCTGGTTTCAGATATTTTTATTTTTGCCAATGAAATCCATTGTGTGAAGTACTGCACAGGACATGTGCATGCTTTGTCTTTTAAAGGCCTAGTCCAAACTTCTATGAAGTTAAGGCAAACTGTCAATTTTTTCATAAACTTGGAATTAGTCTTTAAAACTTCTGGCTTAAAGCCATTATTTCAAGATCTAAACTCTCATCCAGAAGTTTCTGAATTTTAGAGATGCTTCCATGAAGAGTTCATTGGTGAAGTGTCATTATTTTTAATCAATTTTTGGGATTCATAAAGAAGCTGATGTTGATTACATGATTTATATATGCTCTCTATAGACTTGGAGGGGCTTCATGCATTATTTTACAGTGTTTATTGCTTATTATAGAAACTACATGATAATGGTAGTTTCAATTATAAGCCTATTAGGCAGGTAATTGACAACACAAGTACACTATGAAGTTACACTCTGCTTACTTCCATACAAGTGCTGCATTGTGTTTTTAGGCAAGCAGTGTTGATAATCAGTGCATAAATGATTTCCTAATTAACTGCTTCTGTCAGAAGCACAAACTTGCAGTTTCACTGAACAAGTGAGTTGGCCAAGAGTTCATTTATCTTTTCCCTTTCCCTCTCAGCTGTATGATCTCCAACAATGGAAACTGTTCATCTCAACAGGAGTCTTGTCCAGACCATGGCAGCAAATGCACACTGCCAGTTTTACTGTCAGCAATTACATATCTTTCAAGCTCATAACCACAGAAGATCTCTGAAAACAATAGGCTGCCTATTCTTGAAAGTAGATTCTGATTCTTACCCCTGAGAGATGCTTCTGTGGTTTTTAGTTCAGCCTGGCTTTTCAGGACAGTTGCGAATGATACCTGAGATTTCAAATGCCTTACAAGTTTTAACCCATATTCCTGAGAATATCTGAGAAGCCAATAGTGCTTTATGGGATTATAGTGAGGAGAGATCAAATCCTGTGTGAAAGAATACACAACAAAAAAAACCAAAAAAAAACAAAACAAACAAAAAACAACCACAACAACAACAAAAAAAACAAAAAACAACAAAAAAAAAACCAAAAAAACAAAACCAAACCCCAAAACCAAGCACGAGGAACCAAATCCCCATGTTCTGGAATTCAGTTCTTTTTGAAATAAGAAAGCTGATAGTCAAAAAAAAAAAAAAAAAAGGAATTGGAAATAGGGNCTGTTATATTCCTGCAGTGTCACAGATGTGGAAGTGGCACTGCTTTGTCAAATCATTCACCAGTTTTTTTTTAAAAAAAAAAGGTGAAAGAAAAAAAAAAAAAAAAAAAAGGGATTTTGCAGGTAATTAGGTAAGGTCTGAAGTATGCCCATAAAAACAGCGGTTAAAGGTTGACCAGTAAGGAATAACACATTCCTCTCTTGCTGACTGAAGTGCTGAGATGTCTGACCTCCTTATATCAGTCAGCAGGATCTACAAGTTTTCCAAATGCTTTCCTCTCTATGGGTTGCCCAGGGAGGTTGTGAGTGCTCCATCCCTGGCAGTGTTCAAGGCCAGATTGGATGAAGCATTGGGTGACATGGTTTAGTGTGAGGTGTCCCTGGTTATGGCAGGGGGGTTGGAACTAGATGATCTTAAGGTCCTTTACAACCCTAACTATTCTATGATTCTAAAGACTGAACACAAAAGAAAAGCAACACTTTCAACCAGGCACGTGCTTACAGCCTATTAGGAAACTATTCATCTTACCTCTGGAATTTCCATCATACTCCTGCTGTAGGAGAGCTACAGTGGAGCCCACAAACAATTTTCTTATCTTCCTTAGTTATTCTTAAACATGTATGCTTTCCTAGGCATTTACAGAAGATAGAAGCTGAACTTGTGTTTCTCACAGAAATTCTTACAGGTGCTTTCCATCAAATTTAATCTTAGTTTACTCATGACCAGCTCAGAGTGAGCTTGTTTGGAGTTGAATTTCTGATCACCAATAGTGAGATAGCACAGATACATTTAGTATTCAAATGTCTGAACTGTCTGCTGTGGAGTTGGAAATACTGCCAGACCAGTTCAGATGATTAGAAAATCATAATTTTTTGTCTGGCTGCCACTGATCTTGTTGCTTTCATCATTGTAAATCACTGCAAATCTCCAATATGTAGCATGTTCATTGTCATTTCACTCTTACTCATTTAGGTGTGCGCTCCAGCTTTTCTGGGAAGAGGAGATGCATGAAAAGTCTCCTTTCACAGTAACAATTTCTCTTTAATCTCTGAGTGCAAGCTGACTTGTAATTAGCAGCTTGATCCATTCTGTTCAGAGAGGTTCTAGTAGGACAAATAAGGAAATAAAATTTGTTTCGTCTTTCCCTTCAAAATGCTGCTTCACTTTTAGCAGCTCAAACAGAGAAGGAAAAGGAAACAAATACTACTTTGATATTGCCAATGTCCAGAGTATATATGATAGCTGGTGTTTGCTGGATGAAAGCACAGTAAAGAAGACAGAGCCTCTGTGGTCCTTGTTCACCTACGAAAAACGAAACGGCATCACTAATGGCAAACTTCTTTCATGAATATATGCAAGTGCACTGCCTATTTTTCTATCTTCCAATGCCTCTTTTTGGCCTGGCAAAGAGTTTAGGACCTTCTCACCCACCATTTGCTCTTCTGTAAGGGTATCCCAAAGGTTTAAGGGTAAAAGAAGCGAATACAGAAGTTAACAGATAGTTAAGAAATCAGCTTTTAGAGGCCAAGAAAACAAGTCTAACTCACAGGAGGGATTTCTGATGGACAGACAATTTTCTGTGTTATCCATATTTTAAAGCTGTCTGTTCTCATTATTCAAAGCTTATAGGTGCAGTCATCATTAGTAATAAGGGAAAATAATGTGGCATTATAAAAATGCAAGTTTATATGCAATCATGGTTATCCTGCTGATCCTAACCCCACTAATCATGTTATGGCATTTGATTGGCAATCACAAATCAGGTCAATACTGGATTTCCTACAGTCAACTAGAC
The DNA here is from genome assembly GCA_002631895.1 of Agapornis roseicollis. Classification (NCBI taxonomy): domain Eukaryota; kingdom Metazoa; phylum Chordata; class Aves; order Psittaciformes; family Psittacidae; genus Agapornis; species Agapornis roseicollis. Next base: position 52,479 of record NDXB01017401.1, on the reverse strand, counting down.
TGCCAAGAACCTCGCTTAAACTTTTGCATGGAAAAAAAAAAATCCAGTTATGAAGCTTTCCTCTGAGGGGCTTCAGTCTTTCAGGGGGTATGTATGCAACGGTCTGTCTATAAGTCATTTTGACTGAAAAAGTCCTTGAATAAACAATTGATTTTCTCAGGTATTTTGAAAATGCCAAGCACACTAGAGATCATACTGTAAATAACTTTATTGTTTGATCTATGTGCAGGTGAAAGAGTGACAACATATGCTTTCGTTCTCTGAATTTAAGCATAAATTTCAAGCTCCAAGCTTCAGGTTTGTAATTCATATTCATATTTAATTGTTAGATGTTCAAATAATGGCTTTTTACTTCAGTTCACAACATTAGGCCCATGGTCCATTTCGGATATTTCTGTCTGGGAGAAAAATATTGGCACCAATGAATGAGGGGAGCTGATACACAGTACTAGACTGATAAATATTTATTGCAAAATGGGAGGTTCAGGCAGAAATGCTTAGGAAATTAAACCTGGTCATTTCATGCCATCCAGTTAGAATGGCAATGCTACTGCTTATATGAGAACTGAAATTAAGATTTCAATTGCTTCTAAACTAGGAAGCGCACATGCACATCCACGCGCACACGCACAGAAATTAATAAACCACAGAAAGGACAACAACAATTGGATGGAAAGGGGTTTTGATTATTTCAGCATGTGGCCTAAAACGCAGCACATTCAGCAAGATGCAGATTTGCATAATGTAATGAGACTGGAATCAAAGTGTCAGGAAGACAGACTGAGTGCTAATTAAGTAGACGCTGCATCAAAAACACCAGGATGGCAGGACAGTACAATGCAGGAAAACATTCCAGGGACAAACAGATAGTGGTGTTATGTTAATGGCATTAGAGAAAAACCAACAAAACATAAACTTTTGGCTAGAATACTCTGGAACCATTGCTGCAAACTTTAGCAGACCATTCAAAAAGATTAATGTCAGCTTGAAGTCATTTGGAGCTACAGGTTCCTGGCAATTGCTAGACTGGCAAAGAACCTGATGAGTCCTTCTCTGAATGGAGGCAGACCAAATCTACAGCTTAGTGCCACAGCACTACGGTGAACAGCAAGAAATAAATCCCCCATTCTCTTTGGAAATGTCTGCTGGTTTTAAATGGCCTTATTTTTAATCTGTGTATGCAGGCCACTGAAGATACTCTGTAAAGGACTCCATGCCATCTTTATTTGGTATTCTGGCAGTGTACCATGGCTGGGAAGTTGGAGTTTGGGATCCTCCTTTAATCTGAGGACTGAGATTTGAGACTAGGATCTTTGTCATCACTAATAACCCAGAAAGTCCTAACAGTTTTGTTTTGTTTTGTTTTGTTTTCTTTCCTGCCTTCAGGATTCTATAACTTCAGCTAAATTGATAAAAAGCTTTTTTAATTAAAAAAATGGATATTTAACAACTGGCATAAAATTTAGAAATGTATGTGTGTCTAATTCACATAAAGGTCTGCCATCCCCTTCAATAATTTAAGCACTTGTGTTTCTTTAGACATCTTCAGCAGTTATATTAAGATGGACCTTTCTTTAAAAAGGTTGAGTGGGTAGTTTTCTTTGTTTGGATAGTTTTACAAGGGGAGAGTAAAGTCTGTAGGACTACTATGCCACCCTTGCACCACACTCACGGAAAGAAGAGGAGCAGAACAACAGGTTTCTCAAGTCTGAAGCCAGTTGCGGAAGTTTCTCTTGAGCACAAGCAGCAGCAGCAGTTTATGCTTTTAGCTTTGACACACCTCTCTACAGCCTGCCACCTAAAACAGAACCATCACAATGGTGTAGTCTTCTTTTCTGAAGGGGAAATCTAGTCCTCCCCTCAATGGCCTGTTCAGAGTGAACAAAGCTCACTTAGAAGTGAGCTCAAGTGTCCTCAAGATGAGGCCACTTTCTGGGAAGAGGTCCAGGAAAACTTTAAGACACTTACTTTTTGCTTTCATTAGATAAGTGGTTCTTCAATGAATGTATTAGGTGGGCAAGAGAGGCTTTTGAATCCTGCTAGAAATTATGAGTTCATTAGAAGTGTTATACTGCAGTTTTAGCTACTGCCACCTGAGTGCAGAGCTGTTCGGGAGTGAAAAAAAAACATTTAGGCATGAAATTCAGGAATCTGAACATGGGAAATCATAGGTAATAGATGTGATGAAAACATTTTGACCATCTTCTCAGAGAAAAGGGAAAAAATAGTTTAAAATAGTTCATGCAGTATGTGATAGACATATTAGTTAAACAGGTTAGCCAGAATCTTTTGCCAGCTATTGTAAATGACCACACTTCATGTACCTAACTTCATGTGAGGATATTCCTTTTTCATAATTTTCTGTGGAATACCTGGCTTCATTTTGACCAGCTTTTATATACTGAGTTTACACACCCTTTGAAGACAATTTAGAGAAGGACTAGAATAGGTGTTTCTCAATTAGATAAAAGAATAAATTAAATCTAGTTTGAAACTTTTAACTAAATCAAAGGGAAAGTAGAAAGGATTGTTCTGTTTGATCATTAAAAGACTCCCAAAACACAACAATGAAAATGGCCAGGTGCCTATGTTTCAGGAGTTTCTGAGAGGTGAAATCTGAAACAGTCTTTTCTGTCTATTAGCCATGGGTTGGTGAGGCAACCAGCACCATGAGGAATACAAAAAATATTAAGCCACTTCCTCCTGGAATATGTTTTGTTAGGAACACAGATTCATCTATAGGCAGACAAATAAGGACGCTGGGGTGAAAAAGCCATGAAAGGAAACCATGTTGAGATGGGAAGAGGTAAGGTAAGGGGACATCTTTTTCTCTCTTCTACTTTCCCTTCAAGCTCATGAATACTAATTGATGCATTGAGCCATCTCACCATAATTAAAGATGCTTACTCTGTGATCCACTGCATCCCCAATCACTGCCCCCAGGAAAACAGGGAAAGTCAGAGGTTTCTGTATACCTCAAAAAAGTCAAAGCTGAGAAATCTACAAGCTCCATTTGCATTTGATATCAGTGATGGGTTGGATCCAACATTTTTCTTCCTCTTCCAACTTCACTCTGTATCTGCTACTAGAAGATACATATCTTTCCCTATTCACGTTCCTCCTTACTACTGCCATGTCCCAGGGTGTATCCTCCTTCTGGAGGCTGCCAATGGCTTTTTTGGAGGTGAAAGCTGGTTTATAGGGAGCTTCTATTCATAAACAGTATCCACCTCCTATAAGACAGGTTCACCTAGTTATTTGGAATGAACTGTGTCCCTGAATTATATCAGCAGGCATGGGGGAAAAATAAATATCTTCTGAGTACATAGATGAATGCATATAGTGCTCTTAAATTATTTTGACAATTTCCTCTGGTTTTGGCTTTCCCCTTCAACTTACCAGGCCCTTCACTATCTGGTAGATACCCTCCAGGTAGTAAAGTAATACCCATGGCTGTACATTATCTGCAAGTATTTATCACATATACTTGAATTCATCCAAGTAAATCTCAGTACTAATGCAATACTCAATCATGCATGCAACACATACAGAATACAGGAAACAGCATGTGGCTGCCTGCTTAGGAAAACTCTCAATATATCAATGCATAGTTATTAACTTCATTTGTTAAGGAATGTGTCATGATCACAGCCACACTGTAGGCTTACAGTACTCATTGATCTCCCAAACAAACTCAGCAAATAATTGATTTTAACGATCAGATGCCAAAAAATACACCCACACCTTATATATTTGGATTTGATTCCAAATTATTCTTATTTTAATGTTATGCAGTGAGAGAGAAAACATGAGAAATGACGGTCAAATGAAAACTGTAATCAACTCTAGAGAAAAAGGATTTTGTAGGGGTGTATTTTTAACCTATTTGTTATCCCTCCTTTGAATTACATTCCTGGTAATTTTCAACAGATCTTATAATCTAAAAATTTTTGAAAATGTATTTATTTATTTGAAAATGTCGGACTAAATTGTTTCAATTTTTCAGGTTTTATTATTTGTTCTTTTATTATCTGAAAGATTCTGGTCATTATCACTCATTGTCGCCAGTTCAACCAGCGTAAGACTGTAATTTAAAAAATATTATCTGGAAAAGAAAACCCCCTAAAATTTCTACCCCAATGCAACATATTCTCTCTCAGTCAAAGAAATTACACAGTGTCAGTTTGAGCTTTTATTTGTACAAAACATATTAGCAATCTTCCTCTCCCCCTGTCCACGTAAATTCTACATTCATATGGAAACAAATTGTTAGATTATACAATATATTGGATTAATACCCTGAAAAAGTACAAATCCCAGCAGGGAACTAACTCTTTCTGCTAGAAGATCATTCCGGTTTGCTCCCAGGCATTTCTCTCCCAGCAAGACATTCAAGCAAAATGTCAGTAACGTTTGATATTTTGAGATGTAGCTGACAGGAGAGTTCTACCCTAGCAGGGTGTGGTGGGTATTAAAATATTTTCAGTAGTGAAGTACATTGGTTTTTGTTTGGTTGGTTGCTTTCTTTTAAAGTGAAAAATAAAAATGGCCAAATGCCATCGGTCAAAATTTTAATATGACAAGAATTGTTGTGTTCTTAATCCATTAAACTGGTGACATATACTCAGTAAACGCTTCATGGAACAAGATGCAGTATTGTGATGGTAAAACTTGTATCTGCTGAAGGGAGGAGTGCCACTAAAATAAAAGGACACTTTGCAAAGAAATTATGTTTTTATGAGGTAAGGTATGGCAGGTAGGCATGATGATGTTAATTTATCTCTTTCACAATACAGTCCTCACTGTTACAGCAGGAACTAATCCTGTGGAGAAGAACATATGTTAGAGACAGACAGCACCAGATACCATACCAGTGATGAATATACCTCTTTTGGAAGTGGCCTGATCAGCCTAGTGCCTCTGCATCAGGGAGTCTCTCCCAAAGGACTTACCCTGACACAGTTCAACAGTTTCCACAGAGGTGAAATTTCTTCCTAGTTGCCTGCAAGATCAGGCCAGCAGTGAGATAGAAAAAGTGGGAAAGCAAAGAGCAGAAAATTCCTAGTTTGGAGCTGTTGGGAAATGGACACATGGAGCTTTGAGAAGACACCCTAAGGCAAGCCAGGCTACCTGTACAGAACAAGCATAGGTTCCCTGCAAGGTGAAGGGGACTGCAGAGTCCCTTCCCCCAGCTCTCTTCTTTATTAGCACTGTTGTTGCACTCAACCTTGCTGGATGGTCTATTCACTCTGCCCTTCACTGTGATTTTGTCCTGAGGAGGCCATATTCTTTATGTGTTTTCACACTTGAATATTCAGGTTTGGTAAAGCTAGACCACCACCTGCTTCCAGTGCTTTCTAAATGAAGCGTTCACACTCTGCCCTTCAAAATGGCATGTTTAATTTCAGAAAATGTCTCTTTTGAGAAAATAGACTTTTCCTTCATAACAGTACTTTTTCAGTCTGGCCATGAGCCAACTTCTCTCATTATTCATTCAGCTCCAACCTTTTTCAGACACACTAGAATCACACAGAATAGAATCTAGGACACGTTCTTTCTGCCCACACAGATGTGGTTTCTAGGCATTTTCAATCTCTTTGATTGCTTCTTCGGACTAGTGAGAACTTTTCTACTTCTACATCTTTCAAACTTGCGCAAAGCGAGAGGGAAGTTGCTTCCACTCTGTGGCTAACAAGAGAAAAATGAAAATAATGAGAGCTTGGCTGTACTATGGAACAACAGGATTCTGTCCTTCGTCACTTCCTTCTTTTTATTAATTCCATTGGCAATTTAAAATCAGTGAAGTACAGAACTTGGGCAGTTTGGAGAAAGATAAGAATGGCAAGATTAAAAATAGAGCCTTAAATGCTGTTCAGTAGTTTGGGAGCATGCTTCGTTATAACCTGCAGAGGGATTCAAATAGAAAAGCACAGCTGCTTTGGCTTCCTGTCCAGAGAAACCACGCGAGCACAGCTTGCATATATATAAATACAAATACTTTGCATAATAAGGAAATGGCCTGTTATTTGCCATAGAAACATTCTAATCTTATTCTTCCTTTTTTAAAAACCATCTATTATAGAGCCTCAGGGTTGTATATTCGCATTCTTACTGGAGTAATTTTTATGCCTTTGTCCAATGAATGACTGTGATTACTAGCCAGGACACAGACAGAAAAGCACCAGCCACTTACTGCTTCTGGCCAAGTCCCAGAGGGCCAACAACAATCAGTTTCTCAACCCAGGAGCCCAGAGAAACCCTTCAGTCCTCTTTATCAAATGTTCTAAAGTTAGAGATTACTAATACATTAAAAAAAAAAAAAAAA
>NDXB01017401.1:16004-46029 GCA_002631895.1 Agapornis roseicollis | reverse complement strand
TTAAAAAAAAAAAAAAAAAGAAAGCCTCTGAGACTACTGTACATCACAGGAGATCTCAAAGGCATAGAATCATAGAATCATTAGGGTTGGAAAGGACCTTAACATCATCTAGATCCAACCCCCCTGCCGTAAGCAGGGACACCTCACATTAAACCATGTCAAACAAGCCCTCTCCAACCTGGCCTTGAACACCACCAGAAATGGAGCATTCACAACTTCCTTGGGCAACCCATTCCAGTGCCTCACCACCCTAACAGGAAAGAATTTCTTCCTTAGATCCAATCTAAACCTCTCCTGTTTAAGTTTGAACCCATTACCCCTTGTCCTGTCACTCCAGTCCCTAATGAAGAGTCCCTCCTCAGCATACCAATAGGCCCCCTTCAGATACTGGAAGGCTGCTGTGAGGTCTCCACACAGCCTTCTCTTCCCCAGGCTGAACAGCCCCAACTTTCTCAGCCTGTCATACAGGAGGTGTTCCAGTCCCCTGATCATTCTTGTGGTCTTCTCTGGACTTATTCCAACAGCTCCATGTCCTTTTTATGTTGAGGACACCAGAACTGCACACAATGCTCCAGGTGAGGTCTTATGAGAGCAGAGTAGAGGGGCAGGATCACCTCCCTCAACCTCCTTTTGATGCAGCCCGGGATACGGTTGCTTTCTGGGCTGCAAGTGCACACTGCAGTTGGCTCATGTTCATTTTCTCATTGACCAACACCCCCAAGTCCTTTTCCTCAGGGCTGCTCTGAATCTCTTCTCTGCCCAACCTGTAGCTGTGCCTGGGATTGCTCTGACCCAGGTGCCAATGCATGTATACAAATATCTACTGTCAATCAAGTGTGTATAAAATTTATCATAACAAATGATGCTTAACTGTACATGTTGTATTTTTAAGGAGGTTGTATGAATCATAACATTTTCAAGGTGAAATAAGCATTTAATAAGATGCTTATCAGTACTACCATTTTTCATCAAAACCTGACTATTGATGGAAAAACATGTTTCTTCAACAACTGAGATCATTATTTCACAATGACACACTATTGACATGTATTGTTCTATGCCAATTGTAAGTTTTGATGCAAGAATTATCAGGTTATGTGATGCTTTTTGGGTTCTGTAACTTAGGAAATCAACAAAGAACAGACTTAAAATCTGTGCTTCTACAGATCACGTACTGAGGTAATAACATTTATAGAGAATGAACAATTCAATCTGTTTTGTTGAAAGAAAATTACTTGAAACTTCAGAAACACTTGACAAGGTTAAAAAAACGAGCAGTTATAATGTCAGTGCAAACAAACACTAATGAATATGAAACCCAGTAGTGACATGTTAGAAAGTTTGCCTCCTCAACACTGAAACCCAGAGGACCGTAGCTGTTCCTTGCTATGAACACCATGCGCTTCAACACAGGCCTCAGCATCTCTATTTAAATGTCTTGTCTCAGCCAAAAAGGCAAATGTCACAACTGGAGAGTGCAAGGAATTACTTTTACACATTGCTGAGTTTTAATTTAATTGCAGAGAAAAGAAAAACAAAATAATGATTTAGCACCACATGAGCACAGACTAGACATGTTCCCAAAATTCTGGGATCCAGATGTGTTCTGGATGAATTAATGGAGATGAAAGCATGAAAATGAGCAAGATGCCCCTGCAGACTGTGGTATATGACACAAGCTCCCCAAAGATAAGAAATACCCAAGATTTTCTTCCCTCTGCCTTTTTCCTCCTTCCCAGGCATATTCTAGATTTGCCACTCTTATTTTTCCCACATCTGCCCTCATGGGGAATTCCTTTTGGAGACTTTTAGGAGTGGAGAACATTGGTGTATGCAGCTGGGAAGAGGTAACCAGCATGGGGTGGCATCACAGGCTGGAGCAAAACTGAACTGCCCACACTTAATATTATCAGGGCTGATCTATGCTCAGACCAATGACTTGCAGTGACTGGGTGACATCCAGTCACTCCAGTGTAAGTGACTGTGAAGTCAGTAGTGTTGGACATAGTACACCCTCCAGCTGAATAACTAATTCTGATATCTCCATTTTGGTGCTGATGTAGCCTAAAGGACAAAGCAGAGAAGTGAGGCACCTGAAGAACATTTTCTCTTGGGAAGCCAAAAGTGACTACTCCTTTCTTCCATGCAGTATCTCCTTTGTCAGGATGGCGAGCTACAGAGCGTGTCAGGAGAAACAAGTTAGACAGCACATTGAATCTAAATTTGACTGTTCTCTAGACTAAATAAAGCTGTAAACTCAGCCAACCAGAGAAATTAGTTGAGGGAAATGTTGGCATTTCCAGACTGGAAAAGAAAACTGACATCCTCTTGCATGAATGTAGTGTTTCAGTGGAACAGGAGCAGCTCACTTTTAATAGTCAAAGTTGTGAGGAAGTAGATATCCAGCTAGTCAGTAACTAGTGACAAATGTGTTTGCTTCACACTGGGATCTCATTTCAGTTGGGGTTTGCATTCAAAATTTCAAATACTATTTCCATTCCCACTGAATCCCAGAGTCACCAGAAATATATATTTCTTCAGCTGATTATGTAAAACCTAAGCAATCTACAATGAAAAGCAAACTCTTAAGCACTGCCAGTTTTAAAGTACTGTTGCAGAAACAGGTACCTCTGCTGTACATGTTGATTAGTTAGAGGTAGGGACAGAGACACAAGACACCTTGGAGAGAGCTGAAAAATATTAGTATCTTCCAAACAGGTGAAATGATGTTGTATTTAAAATCTTCCTGAACAGAAGATACAGTTCAGGGGAAGATATACTCCCAAGACTATTTATGATCAGTGCCTTCCACAAACAAGGATCATATCAGCACATATAAACATGAAAGTCCACCACTTATAAAGGCATCCTCATTCATTCAACACAGCAGGAACACTGATCAGCAGGGATATTTTGGGCAGTTTACAGCAATGAAGAAAAAAGAAAATTATCATCTGACAAGAACACATAAAAAACAAGGCAACCCTTTAATACACCTTTAAAGAGAAAAAACAGTTTTGAGAATTTTGAGGAGGAAATAGAGTAGTGGTCTCTGAGATGCTATTAGGAGAAAGAGTAAATTGTTGAAAGCTAACATGTATGAACCAAGGGAGTGAGATTCACCTTACCTTTAGAGAGAAACTTTCTAAGAGAAAGGATTGAGGTGGACATCCTGGGAAGGTGGCAAGGGTGAAAGTCTTTTAGGGCAGATGACAACTCTATTAGGATTTATGCTAGCACAGACTGATTAATTAAATATCCACTTGAAATTCTGTCCAATCATGTAAACTTATGAAATATGATGTATTTGTGGGAATTGAGCATTTTGCTTTGGTATGTGCCTGATTAGTAGCGGGTATAAGATGAATTAAAGGCTGATCTTGTGAGGAAGGAAAGAGGAGTGCGTAATTCTTGGTTTCCTGGAAACATATCTGTTCATCTTTCAAACTTGGGTAATTTAGGCAGACACAAGATGCATGATACAATGCTCTGTAACAGGTAAATGACAGAGGAGCTATAACAACCATTTATTTTTAAGTCATGCATTCAGCTTTTCCGTGAGGAACAGACTGCAGATCGATCTTTAAGCAGTCATTGATGTGAGCAGCATTTGCTTACCCTCACAGCAATGCAATGAGAGTATCTCAACAGAGGATGATAATATTTTTCTCTGTATCTTCCTCCTATGCAAGATCTCTCAGTAACACACATTTCTCTAAATCTCATTCTAATTCTCACACTAACGAATGCCTCAAAAAAAACCCAAAAAGTAGATGCATCTCTAGCAATAGGATATAACAGATCATGGCTGATGTAGCTGCTCCAAAGGAGATTTTAGCTTTGGGGATCACAGGGAAATTAACCCTCCTCTGTGTGCATACTACACTTTCTTACCTCTCTGTTTAAATGATAAAGTTAATTGAGACAATCAAAATTTATTACTATTTACCCAAAAGAATTTTGTCATTTCCTAATGTCTTTCAAACAATCACACATCAGAAACAGGAGCCGGCACACTCAGTATTTTCTCTACTTTGTTGGCCTTGCTCCAGAGGGTTAAATGGATCATTACAGCAGAAGAGGCCCCTGAACACCTCATGAACATACACAATGGTATGTGATGTGCAAGTGCTAGAGCTAGAAGCAACCTGCAGCATACAACTGCCTGACATTGCTCAGAGATACAGACTTTATTCCAAAATAGTACAGGGACACTTCCATGATGCTGTCTCTGAAAGACTTGGTTCTGTTTCTGCAGAAGGCTAATTACTCCCACTTTATTAACCTGACTGTATGATCTCCTGTGCCACTCTTACCCCTAGATCATCTCTCATTGCCTGGAGCATACATGGCCTAATTCAGGTAAGATAAAGTTGTCTCAAGAGAAAATGGGCTAATGTGAAGCCTTTTAATGTCTATTCACTTCAATGAACCCTGTGTCCTAATAACAGTAACAGAAATCCAGCTGAGATCTAAAACAGAAATGGAGTGATTCAAACAGAAAAGAATGCAATTTTATGAGAGTCATTTGCAATATACATGTGAATATTACTCTAAGCCTTTAGGAGAAAGATTTGTGAAATATAGGTGAAGGGAGAATATATCTGAAAACATCTCCAGGAGATTGTCAGAGGAAGGAATTCATTAGATGGGATTTCATTGTGGGAAAATAATAAAAAACCTGAAAACAGTTCAGCAACAAGTCTGGTGACATATCTATAACTTCTTGCCACTCTGCCATAGGCTGAGTACAGGGCATCTTAACTTACTGGAGAGATTTTTCAAAGTAGGAATTGCTACTACAAGATTTGGGACAGCAAGATTGAACACTTATTGTGCAAGTTTGACAGTGCAGCCTTGTCTCAACTTCAAAGCAATCTTCATGGGCTTTTTAAGAATATCATAGCATTTTAAAATGTACTGTATGTGCCCAGTACAGAGGAGAAAAGAAGACCTGCAATAGCTTCTTTAAGGACTTTTGTATTACTAAAGCCTGTGAACTACTATAACCACTCTAGACTGCAGAGCAAGTCTGAGGGAAGCAATTGATCAAGAGGATTAAAAGATATGTTGATGCCTGTAGTTACCAATTTATCATATCTACCTACAGTGAGATGAATGATGAACCTATTCCAAACTATCAGTTCCCATGAAATTTATACCTCCAAGTAAGAACATGCTAAAGGATTTACAAAAAGCACAGTGGGCCTGGATACACTGTCTTGTTTGATAGTACTTATACAAGAAAACTTAAATACACAAATAGATTGATTTGTATATTTCATCAAAGCTTGATTTAATTTGTCAAGGGGAGAATGCCAATTTGCATGTATCAACAAAGTCAGGTTACAGTTGAGCTGCTGCTCAAACACTGTCTTCATATTGCCTTTATTGCACTCCTTACCTTCTTTGGTTAGCTTTGAAGACACAGGTATGAAACTCTCCCTTTTGAAATGTCTTCTGAAATGTTTAGGTGAGCAAGACAGTAATGTCACTTACACTGTGACTGTGCAGGGCTTCCACAATTGGTAAAGTTTCTGGTTGGTGAATTTCTTAGCTTAAATTAGTTTGCCAATGACACCAAGCTGTGTGGTTTGGTGGATACGCTGGAGGGAAGGAATGCCATCCAGACGGACCTTGACACGCTTGTGAGGTGGGCTGATGCCAACCTCATGAAGTTCAACCATGCCAAGTGCAAGGTCCTACACCTGGGTCGGAGCAATCCCAGGCACAGCTACAGGTTGGGCAAAGAGGAGATTGAGAGCAGCCCTGCAGAGAAGGACTTGGGGGAGCTGGTTGATGAGAAAAATGAACACGAGCTGGCTGCCGTGTGCGCTTGCAGCCCAGAAAGCAACCGTATCCTGGGCTGCATCAAAAGGAAGCGTGACCAGCAGGTCAAAGGAGGTGATCCTGCCCTTCTACTCTGCTCTCGTGAGACCTCACCTGGAGCATTGTGTGCAGTTCTGGTGTCCTCAACATAAAAAGGACATGGAGCTGTTGGAACAAGTCCAGAGGAGGCCATGAGGATGATCAGGGGACTGGAGCACCTCCCGTATGAAGACAGGCTGGGAAAGTTGGGGCTGTTCAGCCTGGAGAAGAGAAGGCTGCATGGAGACTTCATAGAAGCCTTCCAGTATCAGAAGGGGGCCTATAGGGATGCTGGGGAGGGACTCTTCATTATGGACTGTAGTGGCAGGACAAGGGGTAACAGGTTCAAACTTAGACAGGAGAGGTTTAGATTGGATTGAAGGAGGAAGCTTTTTCCTGTTAGGGTGGTGAGGCACTGGAATGGGTTGCCCAGGGAGGTTGTGAATGCTCCATCTCTGGTGGTGTTCAAGGCCAGGTTGAAGAGGGCTTGTTTGACATGGTTTAATGTGAGGTGTCCCTGCCCATGGCAGGGGGATTGGAACTAGATGATCTTAAGGTCCTTTCCAACCCTAACTCTTCTATGATTCCATGATTTTTTGACCTTGCTACTATAGTAGTGATCTTCTCACAGACCTGGAGAAGTCTGTCTAATCTTTCTGCAATTAAAGCAGAATTTGTGGAATTTTTGCAGCAGATGTGAGATATCATGCCTCTGATATCTCCAAGTTGTGTTCATAGCCTGAGATATGCAGCCCATAACAAAAATGGGTGTTGTGCAACTAAAGTCTGTGGGAAGTTTTAAAAGCTTGTGTCATTTTATCGCTGTCCCCTCTTTTGTTTGACATTTCTCTCCTTTATTTTACCTCCAAATCTGTCTGGTCTTTAAGTAGTAGCTCTTTCCAGCGACAGCCATAAAATCTGCTCCTGTTTCCCTGAATTTGGTCTGAGTCACTGCTAGCTCTGCCCTACTTTCAGCTGGGATAGAGTTAATTTTATTTATACCTGGTGCAGTGTTCTGTTTCGGCTTTAGTCTGAGAGCAATGCTGACAACACACCCATGTGATGCGAGTAATGCTTACCCTGGTCAAGGACTTTTCAGTCTCTCATGCTCTGTCATTGAGAAGCTGGGAAAGGGTCAATCACTGCTTGGGGATGGGCTGAGTATTGGTCAGTGTAGTTGTAAGCAGTTGTATTGTGCATCACTCAGATTTCTTTCTCTCTTACATTTGTGGTCTCCATTTTCATTGTTTTTATTTTATTTTATTTCTATTATTAAGTTGTTCTTATCTCAATCCCCAAGTTTTACCTTTTTTCTGATTCTCCCCTCCATCCCACAGCAGAGAGGTGGGGAAGTGAGCAAGTGGCTGTGTGGTACTTAGTTGCCTGCTGGGGTTAAACCACAACCAGACCTTTGCTAGGGAAAATTACCTACTCATCTCCCTGACTATCAGATATGGGTGATATTTCTATAGCCATATCTCAGACAAAAGCCTCATGCAGCTCGTGAGACTTATTCTCTGATCTGGCCCGCACTCCACAGAGACAAGTCAGCAGTCATCTTGTTTCCCTGCAAAACAAAATGTGCAAACTCTAAGATAGGTCTCGAAGTCAGCCTAGTTTTCAGCACCTGTTTTCTACTGATTTTAATGAAATTTTAGAAGAGCTGTGCCACTTTCCATGAAGTGTCTCCTAAAGTGAGAAGCTGCATAATTTCAGACTGATTTAAAAATGCTCTGCTCTTTCCACAGCTTTATTGGCAAAATACCTTTCTGACCTGTTTTTTTTGATTTTAATATATAATTAATTATAAAGGAGGCTTTTTATTTAGAGGATAAGATACTTTAATGTAAAGATGTCACATCTGCTAGATAAGGGACAATGAAATCTGAAGCATTACCTGTAGTTGAGCTGAATGCTAATATTCAGTGGCTCTGATGTAATTAAAAAGTACATTGCTCAACCTAGTCAGGAACATAGGAATAGAGAAACTATTTAGAAAAGGCTGGATTGTTATTACAGAGCCTGATTCAACAAAGCACTTGAGCATGAGCTTCAGATTAAACACACACTTAATTCTTCCTTCTGTTTTTTCTACTGCAAAATATGTTAAAGTAAGTATATGCAAACTCGCCTTACAGAATATGTTAATTACATTCAGATATGAAAATTTCAGGGCACACTTCACTGAGACTTTGTCATAAACTTGAATGCATCTATCTTCACAATCCTTCTGTGACAGACAAACTTTCTATTATCTTCATTTTTGTTTAATCTAAACTGGGAGTTGAGGAACAGGATTAAAAAAGACTATGCTCATGTGGCCAACTGATGTTGATAATGTGAAGGTACTTAGTATGCTGGGATAATTTTGTGGGTGTCCTTAGGAACACAGCACTTGGACATAATTTAGCAAATATGGACCTAAAGTCATAATCCTAAAAGTTGCTTTGTGATTGCTGTGGTTTAAGCCCTGTGATCCCAATAGTAAGTGCATGGCAAAGCAGCTTTCTTTTTCAAAAAAAATCTAAAATGAAACTTAAATTCATATTTCCTCATGCAGAGAAAGACACATTTGATTGACTATAACCAGGGTGTTCTTGACAGACGTCTTGGGTACTTAGGTGTCAGCTTGAATTCAGTCTAGAAAAATGCGTTAGGCAAAATTAAACATTATTAATTTATTAAAAACCGATTATTAATTTATTAAAAATTATCACATTGCTAAAGTATTTCAGGCTGTTCTTAAGATGTTATCATAGGATACAATTTGTTTCATTAAAAGAAAGAGAGATTAAAAAAAAATATCTAGAAGCAAGGGGGAGAGAAATGCGTACCATTTGTGTAAAGTTGCAACATTACAACTGATGATCCATAATTTTTTATCTAGAGCTGAAGAATCACAGAATCACAGAATCCTAAGGGTTGGAAGGGACCTCAAAGGATCATCTAGTCCAACCCCCCTGTGAGAGCAGGATAGCCTAGATTACATCACACAGGAACTTGTCCAGGTGGGCCTTGAATATCTCCAACATAGGAGACTCCACAACCCCCCTGGGCAACCTGTTCCAGTGCTCTGTCACTCTCACAGTAAAGAAGTAAAGAAATGTAGCAGATGAAAATAAGTCAGGGAGAGTTCCAGAAGTCCTTTGATACCACAGCAGATTCAGTGAACAAAACATGCAAGGAAAATGTTCAGTTGATTAATATGATAAACTTCCAAATTAAATGAGTTCCATTAATGAATTAATTACAAGATTTCACTTGCCTAAATCTTAGTAAGAACTCCTTCTATGAATCACTCTTCCACAATAGTTGAAATCAATCAAAACCACAGTGATGAGAGTGCAGGACTTTGGCTGAAAATTCTCAGGAATTCACTTTAAAGGTGCAGCATCACAACACGGTTCACTTTCCAATTTTGTTCTTTGTTCCAAGAAACCTGCTAGAGGGCAGGAAAATGTATCTGACTTCCATTAGCCTTTTCAGTAGGACTGTCATAAATTTCTTCCCTATCCTCAGGATACATCAACAGAAAAACAGACTGCTGTATGCACAAAGTAAAACTAATCTGTTACACAGAAGAAAGGTAATTTTCTTCCAGTTCGTTTGTCTGTGTGCATAATTTATTATATTACAGACCAATGAGTTTGGCATGGAAGAAAAAGAAGAGTATTGGCTTAAAATTATCTGTGTCCTAAAGCCTAAAAGTTTTAATTTCCTAATGAGCTCATTTGATAAAGG
The DNA here is from genome assembly GCA_002631895.1 of Agapornis roseicollis. Taxonomy (NCBI): domain Eukaryota; kingdom Metazoa; phylum Chordata; class Aves; order Psittaciformes; family Psittacidae; genus Agapornis; species Agapornis roseicollis. The sequence continues at coordinate 36,420 of NDXB01017401.1, read as the reverse complement.
TAGATGACTCTGCTCTTTGATAAACCAATTCAAAAATAAATTGCATTTACAAAAGCCTGTTTGCACTAATCCACATAGAAGAAGATTATATTCCAAGGAAACTACGTGAAGCATACTGAAATAACAGCTGTAATGACAAGAACACAATAAAGCAAAATCATATTGAGAGTAAATATGAAAAGCTTTGTGATGAAACACCAATTATAGAGCCCTGAGGAGTTACCTGAATGGCTATTTCCAGGGTTACTGCTTCATTCCATGATGTTTATTTTTGGGCTGGGAAACTTTTAGTTGCAGATGCAGCCTGCTAGCACTATTAAGAATTGGGACAGCCACAAAAGGATGAAAACACTTTACAAGAATAGTATGGCTAAACAAGCTGGATGCAGTCCTTCTAGTTACTACTATTATTGTGAAAATACTTATAGATCCTGTCAATTTTAAGTGCCATGATTAGATTAGTTCTGTGCAAGAAAAACATAGATGAAATAACGTAGGAATTACAAAATGTGATTTTGTGGAAATAGAATTTCTATCTGCACAGAAATACCCCATGCACTCTTCAGCTGAGAGTTCGCTGGGGAAGGGGGTCTGGGGAAGGTTTGGTAATATTTAATGGAAATACATAACAATGCTTAAATTTTTTTAATTTCATACTGAATTTTAGGCATATATTCTGCAGATTTTAAATGTAACATTCAATGCTGAAATAGATTGGTTTTTTTTTTAATTAGCATTTTTAAATCTGTCCAAAAGTAACATAGGTTTCCCTCTATTCTCCCCATGGTTTTCTGCCTTTAGTCTTGATTAAAAGAAGAGTAAATGTCATTACCTCAGAACCTTTCCCCCTGACATATCTCAGTCTTTTCCTTTGGAAGGTTAAGAAGATTAGACAGAGGAGGGATGTGAGTGAGGCCAGGGTACATACACACACCGTGGTCAATGACAGAAAAAGGGTCAGAACTCAAAGACCTGAATGAAGGTCCAGTGTTACAATGCTGCACCAGAGCTGACATGAACAGGGAAATAACTTCCTCTCATCATTGTATAGCTGAAAGATTTAAAATGCCTGTCATATTTGGGAACAGTGCTACTGTGATACGTGGTGCCTAAGGCCCACATCTTTCTGCTACTTCTCCTGCGCATTGACTGCAACCTGTTTGGAAAAGGGACGCTCTCTTTCAAACCTTTTCTTGAAATAGATCCATCAAATGTTTCCAAACAAGACAGTTGTATTTAGTTGAGACTCATTTTGTTTTCAAATACACTAGCATACACTCTTAATCTAAATACATGGTGAAAACAATACCTTATGCTGCATCTAAACAAAAAAAAAAATCATCTATCATTTATAGAAATGTATTGGTATACAGGACACAAAGTAGAATAATACCCATTTAAAAATAATACCCATCTAAAGAATAATATAGAATAATACCCCTCTAAAAATTCAGTATTTGACAACAGCCTCACATTATTTACTACAGTTGCTTAATGGTCTTCCACTAAAAAGAAAAATCCAACCAAACAACAACAACAAACCCCCCATCAAACCAAAAAAACACACTTCATTAGAATAGCTCAAAAAGGTAAATCCCTACTAGCTAAGAGATGGCTGGTGGGGTGGAACAGAACATCACTTCAAGGACAGGCTCTTAATGTGTTTCTTAACATATGAAAATTGCTGTCAGTCCTCCTGGACACCTTAGCACCAAGAAACACTGGTAGAACTATGCTCTTATCTGAATCCATGCCAAGAAGACCATCAGTTTCAGGAAGACAGAATGCAGCTGGGAATAAGTAATACAGTGAAAGCTCTTTGCAGGCAGACACAAGCTCTCCCTACATGCACTCTGAACATGGATGCTGGATAGTTGCTGTATGTTCAAGCTAATAAGCTTTCCCAAAAGGCAATTTGTTCTACTTCAAGCTCACAAATTGCCACTTCTCTAAAGCTGATCTGTACTGCTTTTTCAGGTATTTTGGGAATAGACAAAATAACATCTCTCTGAAAAAAACCCAAAACAAACCACCAAACAGGTAAATGATCCTAAGAAGTAACTATAACCTCAGTTGCTGGAGAGGGAGCCACTAGAATGGCAAAAGAAACTTGTCCTTGTTCTGTTCAATGGAACAGTAAGTGACCAGGGTTTTGCGTTCACTGCAGTTTGAACAAAGAGAAAGAATCTCACTGGAAATTAAATAAGAATCAGTCTAAAACCTAACTGATATCAGCAGGAAAGCTAAACAAAGGCAAGCACATGATTTTGTTGGTTAAAGGCTGTAGGAATGTAAAAGGAAATCCATTTGTCCCAAGGCAGGTCAAGAACTTTCAAAGAATATTTGCACTTATCCTTTGTGAATAGGGTTTGGCACGACTTTGTGTGATTACTGCAATGTGCAGAAGAAAAAAAACATTCAAAGAGTTCTTTGCAGGCAAAATTTTTTTATCTTGTTCAAAACACTAAAGCTGATATTATACAGATGCACATTAGCTACATTCCCCAAGGCTCAGTGGTCTGAGAAGCAGAGACAGTTGTTTTCTATTTCTATGCCTAGCTTGAGCAGTAATGATGGTTTTACAGTGGAAAGTTATCCAGTCTAATGCTGAGGCTGTGAGTTCCACATGCAACACAGCAATTGTCTGCCACACTGTTGATCTTGGACTGAGAGGCTCCTCATTGCTGCCTGATATAAGCATTTGGGGTGGGGGGCACTGTACAATGTATTTGCCAGCTGAGCTATTCCTGCCAGCAACAGGAATTACGCTCCTGCTCATAGTAAGGGAAGGGGGAAGTCACCTCCTGAGAAGAGAAAGCTTTACACTTTCTCAGTGACTGCAGATGTGTTGTGCCTACATAGGGGAAGGAAATTTGACAGATTTTGTAACAGCTTTCATCACTGCGGCAGCAACATGCAGAAGAGGAAATCAGAAGGAATTTTTGTGAGAAGATATAAAACAGAAAAGAATTTGAGAAAGGCAAAGAAAGTGGGGGACCCTCTCATTCAATACACAGGTGCTTTTTTAACAAATGATGCTGAACATTTCTGATAATCCTCTAGTTACCCTAAAGAACTTTTATGTGATAAGGCAATAGACCATTAGTTATCAGTTAGTAAATATAAAACACATCAGGATGCTGAGAGAGGCTATTTGGTAAGAGAAACAGCACCTATGTATTACAGAGGAAAAGTAGAGGGGTCATTCCTCTCTGACTGGGTCACAGACAATTCCCCTTTTCTCACCCAAGGAGTAACACCTTTCAGTTGCCACAAGTTTCAATGTTGTGGTCTTTTCTGTCAGGAAAGACTCAGTCTTTAACAGCCAGCTAAAATCAATGGGCTGACCTGGCCACTGTAGTTGCAAAGACACAAACACTGCTGAATGTCTCAAGGTTTGAATGTCCCAGATGAGGCAGGTCACCAGGATATTAGATCATGAGGAAACTTCTCCTCAAAAGAAGCCTCCAACTTTCATCTTCAGAGTTGTGAACAAAAAAATTTGGAAAGTTCTTTGAACCAGAGGTTTGGTACAAATATGAGTTGTTTATTTACACTTCTTAATTCTGGTTTTTGTAAAGTCATGCTGTACTCATAGATTTTGATAAAATATTCAGTGCCTTCCACTCCAGAGATGGCTGCATTTCACAGGTGAGTGAAGTGATCACTGCATGCAGTATCTGTAGAGCACTTGCTGAACTTCTGTAAGCTTTATTATTACTGATTCAATCTGTGTAAAAGGAAAAAGGGCACCCAAATGGCACTTAAGATGGAATAAGGGGCCCTTCATAAAACTATTAAGAAATTAATAATTACAGGAAGACAGATGTAATTACATCCAGAAGATCAATGCAGCTTTTAATGAAGAAGAATTTCAAGACCCTAAATACAAATTGAGATAAGAAACTTCTGAGGCTCTCACACATACACCCTGCTAGATAAATGTAGCCCAGGAACAAAGGAATTCTGGTGGTGTTACACAAAACAAAGCACCTTTCGTGTGCTCACTGCAAACAGAGCTAATGATATGAAAAGCTTCCTGTTGCAAAAAGTTTCTGTTTTTCAGCAGAGATGAAAAATCTTAAAGGCTCCCCAAGACTTAAGGAGCTGCAACAAAAATAAATCTTCCCTCCCACCCTGCAGAAATCTCTATGTAATGACATGTTAGAGAAGGCAACTCATCATCACCCTTTGCCTGTGGCTAGGAAACAATGAAAGCCACTGTTTTATGTGGCTGTGTGCCTGTGTTAGGAATGTAGTTTGGTCAAGGCAGAAGAGAGAGAATGTCATCATTCCTTTGCTCTTCATTTGAATCCCCTGGGTTTAATGTGGGCAAGCAATACATGATTGAAAGAGCAGTTCCATTGGGGAGGAACTTTTATTTACCTCCTGTCTTCTGTGGAGAAAGTATACAAAGGGAAACAATAATAGCCTACTCCTGTATATAGTGAGAAATTATATGTGAGAACGTATGCGCAAAGAAACCATCATTTTAAAATAAGCCTACAAAACCCAGGCACTCCAGTTATGTCCAGCAATGAAGTAGATGCCCTTCAAACAGTCAAATACACATTACAGTGAATTGAGTGTTTTGTCAAAATCTCAAAGGAAGAAAAATAAGTCCCTAACTAAATCAACCCAGAGCATCTTAAAAACAGAGCAAGGGGGAATAAGCTATTGATAAAATCCTAGAGGCTTAGGAAAAAACCTGAAAATGCCAATACGTGGAAAGAACATAAGCATCAGCTACAGAAAAAGGTAAATGCAAAGAGAAAATGTTTTTTGCTGGTGAAATCTGGAAAGGAAATTCTTTCTTGACCTTTTTCTTTCTGCCCTGCCAGCATTCCAGCACATCTCTGCACTGTACTTTACCTATGCCTGTCTCCAAATCCCATATTTGCACTTCATTAGGAGAAATAACAAATAATGCATTACTTGCAACACATCTCAACTTAATTAAAAACAATGCTTTGTCTGATCAATGGGAGAGTTTAAGGAAAAAAATAATCAAACAGATCTTAGCACAGAATAGATATTGAAGAATAGCTGCAGGTAAAATATTGCAGAACACACTGTGAAGAACAATTCTTCAGTCACTAAGGGTGGGATCTAGCTCTGCTCCAGATTTGCAGCTCTTACAGCTCTGCAAGCTTTGCAGGAAGCACATCAATTTGTACTAGCCAAAGATCTAGCTTACTGTGGAGCACAACTGAAGGAACTTCTTGGTCAGTATCTGTCTGAAGTTTGCTTCCAGCACTTACCAGAGAGGTTCATTCATTGTTATGGCAAAAATGAAGCCCTTTTTGGAAGAGAAATAAACCCCTCAATTATCTAAGTACTGGCTTTAGAAGCATTTTTTGAGAGAGCAGATAAAAAGACAACCTCTCAAGGGATTTTGAGGATTAGTGGGGATTTAATGGGAACAGCTCTGTAGACAGGAACTTGTGTTTGTAATCTGAAGACCTGAATGTATTCAACAGGACAGAAGAGAGAAGAATCTGACACTGAGAAAAGATTTAACAGCAGAATAATCAAGTTATGAAACAGTAATGCCAAACTCGTTTTCACAAAGTCAGTGCATATGATCTTTCTCAATCTGCTTCAAATCACAGTTACAGTGATACTTCTAGTCAATTGAAAAACATTACAAACAATATGTTGACTTAGTTATAATATGCTGAATATCTGGTTCAACTTGGAAAAACTCTCTGTTCTTAAAGTGGGAATACACCTGAAACCAGAAAGCTTTCAGTAGAAAAGGAGGATTGCTTAGCACTTAATCACATATGGCCACAAGGCATGTAGAAACACCCATCTGAAAAAAAAAGGATGTCTGGGAACTTATCTGGTCCCACAGAAAGTCTTACACAATATAGATCTAGCCCTCTATAGCTGCTTAAGATGGTTTTTTAACCCACCTGTATGAGTTTCTTCTTAGTGACAAGTTCTTCCCTTTTTATTTTGAGAGGCCTTTGCCTGGCCCTGGGTTTTCAAATAGGACTCAGAAGCAGATTGTCCACCATAAATAAGAAGTTATAGGATCTGATAGCCTCCTGTCTAAAGTATTTCCAGATGGGGACGGGGAGAGATTAAACACAGGAATAGAGGTTACAATGTGCACTATCCACCAGGTCACAGAACTCCAATGCATTATTCATATACTAAATAATTTCCTTGGCTTTCCATACAAGCATATCATAAGAAAAAGATATTTCAGATTAAACAAAACACTTTGTATAATACAGAACAAATGCTTTTGTTTCAGTAATAATCCTCCCCAGTTAAATTTTATCAGAGCTGATTTTTCCTTTGATTTGTTTGTGTGGGTATTGGACAAAAAAATCAATGATTCATTTCAGCACACAAATAAGTGTCCTTAGCACTTTTTATAGGATAATTAATGTACTTAGCAGAATACAAACTTCAACGACAAGATCTTTGTGGGTGGTTTTGGTTGAGCATTTGGTTTTTGGATGGGTTTTTAAAAACCATGTGTGATATGTAAGACTTAGCAGAAATGTGAGCATTTCAGCCTAGTGCTACACTGCTATCAGAAAACTTCCTGACATGTTTCTGTGAAATGGATGGAAAAATCCCCCCTGAATTGCTTTGATTTCCATTGTTCTGTTTCTGTTTTAGGCCCTTATCCTCAAAAAAAAACCAAACACCCAACACTGTTTGGGCTGCACTCATGTTCACTAACAGTGAAATGTACTGCATTTGAGCCATCTTACATCTGCAAAGTTCTGGGACAAGAACAAGAAAGAGCTCACCATTCATCTCTACTGCTCTGCCTTCCTTGTTACTGGGCAAAAAGAGGAAAGGAAACAAGGCAAATCCAATTCAACTTTGGAACTCTCACACACTGATTAAAGCCTTTCAGGGACGGTTTGTGTTATCATGGAAGCCAAAGAAGCCTATCTATCTCATGTGTTTCCAGGAGCATTAAATTTATAGTTCTCTTTGTCTCCACTACCTTTCATATTATTTTACCACAAACAGACAGCATTTAAATTCACACCAGTACCACTGGGTCCCTGTCCCCCAAACACTATCAATCTCCAACAAAACCGGTTATGACCACTAAAGATAGGGTCCTGCAGGGCATCCAGGTTTTCTTTGTGTGTGGTCCGGCAGCCTTTCTGCTGTGTCAGACTTCACAAGAGTCCAGTATGAATCCCTAGGTCCTCAGACAGGACAACCCAGTGACAGGCTTTTGGAGCCTACCATCTTTCTCATTAGGGGTTGGCAGTGGCTACTCTGCAGCTGAAGCTGCAAGTCCATTTGTGTGGGTGTGTGGGGTTACTCATAACCTGGGCAAAGGTGGAAGGGTATTTCAGGCAAGTCCACTTCTGTAGCCTTACTAAAGCATTAGCCTGTAGTAGCTGAAACTGTTTTCGGAATCATTTGAGCCTCTAGAGACAGTGCCCTAGGAGCTCATCTTATGCAATTGAAAAAGGATTTAAATGCATAAATGTCCACTGTTGTCTTCTTCACTTTTACTATGACAAAGATTACTCTTCACTACTCATAATCACTTAATGTACTGGAGAAGATATCTTATTGACAAGTATTATTAGCCATGCACAGGCTGAAAAAGGTTATATAGATTAAGCAACTGGAGGTTTTTTGCCTATGAAGATTTCATTCTTTCATGCATATCAGAAGTTAACATGATCACCTCTTTGCCTTTTCCCTCCACTAAACTGTTGAAGACCTCTTAAGGGTTCTTTTACATAATTTCTAAAGCAATAACATATTACTTTATGCAACTTAGCTTAAACGTGCCATTATAGGGATAATAAAACAATTTATTATTCATCAGCCAATACATCATTTTGCCCTCACTAATTTACCCCCCTTTTCATCTAATGCCCCACTCCCACTCCTCACTGTACTTCAGAAGGAGCACTTTGAAAACAACAGAATTAATTAGTCAAGCCAGCTACTATGACTTCATAACTCATTCCCCTTGTTACTCACTATTAAGTCATAGAACAGAAGGTGGGTGTCTTGATCTTGAAGGTAGGACAATGGCACAATATATTTCCATCAGACACTGGAAGGAAGGTTACAACCTGCTTCATACAGAATTCAATTAGGAATCAAAGAGAAGGGAATCAAGTTTATATTAACTCCTACAGATGCAGAATGCTTTCAATCTATTTCTGTTTCATCTCTTTCCTTTAAAAGATTTTTAACTAATCACAACATTAGATTAGTTCTTTCAAAACAGTAGGCGATCAATTTCATTTCAATGCCTGGGGAAAGAAATTTAAAGATTCCCAGATGTTTCATGGAAATCACCCAAAAGGATTCAATTGAGAAGCAATTCTGACACTAACTAAATTAGCTACCCAAGTATTTTCTATTACACTGCTATATGGACATTTTTGTATCTTGAAGCATTTCCTGCTTGCTCAGTAGGAAATATGGATAGACATAAGCTGACAGGGTTTTACCTGTTTGTATCTTTAAAGACAGAGCTGTACCAAATTAATGTCTGGGATACTCCATTTGGCTTCTAGTTCTAATTATCTGAGGGAAAGACCTTACCAAAAAATTAATTCAACACCTGTTTTTTTTTTATGCCAGTGAATGCTAGGAGGGCATATGAGGTCTTCTGCTGGAAATTCCATAGATGTGGGCCAGATCCTGATCTAATGTTGCAGTCTTAAAGCAGAAAGTGACATTTTTGTTCCTTGAAACATTCTGAATTACCACCATTTTATTTCTTCTAAGAATTGGAACAAGTAGAAATAAACCTTTCCTTTCTCATTTATGTGTATGTAGATGTGTGTGGGTATAAAAAAGTATCTGAACAAAGCTGATAAATGCTTATGTAAAGAAGATACGTTTGGAAATGACAACAATTTTAGTAAAAAAAATACAACATGATATTCCCAAATCTAGACATGTAATTAGATTTGCTGTTCCAATAAATTAACTTTGGAGGCAGTTTGGTATTTAACTGCCTCCCCTTTTTTGCAAAGCTATCAGCTTGGAGTGGAAGCCTGATTTTCTGATGCTACCATTTTTTCTGGTGAGTCAGGAACTGTCTGGAAAAAATCCATGTGTTGATGCTTGATGAGATAATTTCTTCTGCATGGATTTATGTCACGCATTTATGTTAACATTACCAGATCCATCCGTTACTTTCATAAAGTTCAGGTTCCAGAAGTTCATAAAGGGCATTGATGAATAATTGAACCTGTAGCCTCCTTGTGTCAGTTAACAATGGTTTTGCTCTAGCTTCATATTCATTGTGGCTGTAAAGATAGTTAATGAGAAACTAAAGGTGAAGCCACATCCTCTGTGCAGACGGCTCATACTTGGTGGGTCAGATCCTCTTGCATGAGGTGCTTCTTATTTTACTCATTTCATCGACTGTTTGAGTCCTATCATTAATCTAAAGTGCAAGATCTTAACTTTGGAAGTTATTTCGGCTGCTTAGAAAAGGATGGTCTCATGATAAAGGCACTGAACAAAGGAGATATTTATTTCCCACCTTCCACTTCACAGACTCTTGATGAAAAAGCAATGAATTAAAACTATTCTGTTGGTGGGCATCTGCAAGAGCTGTGTTGTAAAAAGTAGACTGAGAAGAGGCTTCTCAGCCAGTAGATTTGATGAAAAGAGTGGTCAGGCTGCCTCCCAAGGACCACTTCATAAACCTGATCTCAGGACCCGGAGATGCATGGTTTAAGAAAGCAGTGAGAGAATTTCCATACAATAACTTCACCCAAAGACTTTTGCAAAGTAGACGATGCACAGTTGGATTTAGACTTGCAACTTCTAGTGATTGGTATCAAAACAATGCACTAGAGAAGCACTGATTGCTGCCCACTCTGCTTTTCTACCAGAGTTCATCACTCTTTTAGCTGAGGCAGCAGAACAAATGGTGTGTCCACTTCTGAGCCACTGCAATTCAGAGCTTGATGTGTTCACTGCAGGGTCTACCTGGACAGATGCCTAAATCTGTGGTGGTTACAGCCATCCCTGCAAAGGACAGTGCAGGGTTGCAGAGCCACTCAAGCTTTCTCAGCAGTTGAAGCAAAACCATATAGTATCCCTCTGAGCTAAAACCTGATGCCAGCTCCCTGCTGTCCTGGAAAGCAGAGAGGAAGAAGAAGAAAAGAGGACTGCTGGAGTTAGAGCCATGGAGAGCTGTGTTACCTGGTTTTGCACCTCTTTGGAGAGTGGGATGAGTGATATTGTGAAAAGCCACTTTCAGCACAGCCATGAGTCTGCAAGCCCAAGTCCTGCTCAGCAGCAAGTAGAAGTTTCTAGACCTGTGCCACAGCAGTGGAGCCACAGCCTACTCAACAGTCCATACTGGTGTCTGAGGAGCTTCTGCCTCCTGGTTCCTCACGTTGTGTTTGTAGGGCATGTCACATGGTACCTACCTTTAAAGTAGCTAACAAATACCACAAGAGAGATAACTGAGGCAGCATGAGCACAGCAGAGACCAGCTAGCAAAATCTTCTCCTTTCTTCTCAGTTCCTTTAAGCTGTGTGGGGCTGTAGCTGGTCTGGATATAGAATCACTTTCCTACTGAGTCTGCAGAGAAGGCAAAGAAGGAATTTAACCATTTTGGTTACAAGATGTAAATCAATATAATCCTTTTGCTTTTTCAAAGTGGAGGCATATATGTTTCTAGGCAACCATGGCTTTTGGGAAATTTGAAACTCTTGATTCTCTCTCCTAAGGCACAGACTAAGACCTGACCAATTCAGTTTCCTACTGAATATTTATTACTGTTTTCTATGTAACAATATAGTTCTTGGTACAACTTGTTCCAAGTTCAGTGAGGAATTTTATCCACCACCACTAATACAAACTATGCCTTAGCAATACTAATGATTAATTTACAGTGATGGGAAGTGCAGATTTCTAGCTAAACAATAATAAATTCAATAAACGTAAACCTGGATAATCTACCGTGCATTCAATTACAATGCTTCTCTGCCATGAAAAGCAAATACAAAACCCTGCTTACTAAAACCACCCCCTGCACCCCCAAAAAGGGAAACCAAGATGCCCTTCCAAGCAGATTATTCCTCCTTTCTACCTCTCTCATCCATCGCTGTTAGCCTAAAAGCAAAAAGAATGCATAAGAATTCAAACTGGGTCTTCCTTGAAGGAATGCAGAGGACATTCCAATGAATAATGCTGTGGGAGTGATTTGTAGTTTTCCCCAAAGCGTGAGCTGATTTGTTATGAATAGAACTCAGCCTGCTGCTCTGTGGAAAGCCAAATCTATGTGACTGATTTTCTTTTAATGTATTTATAGGAAAGAATGATCCTGCATTTGATTGTGTGACCAATCACACTAACACATACAGTTGATATTCTACCTGTGTAATCATAATTCTACATGTACTGACAAAAGAAAAGCAAAAGAAAAAAAAGGTCATGCCTTAGTTGACTGCTTTACCTTCTCATTTCACTAGTGTGAATGCCATCTGATTCAAACTGTTTAAAGACACACCTGTTGAAAAGAAGCATTTTAGGTAATCATTTTAAGACTGCATTTTCAGTGTGGTTTAAAAAGATAACATGGGTTTTGTTAAAAGACAGCACTTACTGGAACAATAATATTTGGTAAAAAGATTTGGGATTACATAATTGATTTTTAGATATTAATCTAATGAAGTTTAAAAAAACAAGATCAATTTTTGCATTTCAGGGCAGAAACTTACTCTCCCTGACGGATTGCATGATTAAGTCCTGGTGTAAGAAGCCATCTCAACTTAAATGAAGTGCTTAAATGAAGTCTTATAATGAAGGATCTGGATGCAAATTATTTGGCATGATGCAATAAAAACAAACTTTGTCTTGTTCCTACCCCTGCTAGCTTGCTTCTGTAGATGAATAATATATAACCAAAACAGCCATTCTACACAGGGGTTTCTGTGGCCAGGGACAAGATCCAGAAGAAGAGTTCAAGGCACAGATAAAGTTTTACCTTTCATGGGTCTGGCCCACAAAGGACGTATGTAAGTGAGTTCCCATTCTGCAGGGGAAAAAGATACTTCGTAAAAGTATGTCCTCTGCAGAATAGAGGAAAACTCACTGGAAATAATTTATGCTTTTAGATACCTGGAAGAAAGGACCATTGGATAACTCAGAGATTGAACCATAGCTGGAAGAGGAAAGAGATCTTTAAATAGATGAAAACAGCAATGGATACAGCATACAGAATTAGATCTTTCCCTCCTATTTGCTGTGCATTAAACAGAGATGTTATCATGTTTTTTTGAGGAATATCATTCACCCAAATCAGGGATAAAACTGGCCAGAAGTAACCAGTTACCAAATCTTAGCAATGTTGGATATACATTGGGTTCAGATACTCATGCTCACAGAGCAGCCAAAGTCAGACACCATTTTGTCTCAAGAAGCACTTCCTAGTATATGTGGTTTGGCCCTGTTTGCTGCATCACTATTATCTGAACGAACTATCCAGCACATTCAAAAGCCACGTCTCCTGATTCATAATTGGTTGTAGGGTTTACTCTGGTATCTGTCATCTGATGGTGTTATTTTAATTATGTTGTTTCTGAATTGTAGGGACAGATGACAACATGAGCATTACATGCAAACACCCAGTGATGGTTTAACTGTGGTTTAGCAACAAATATAGGAGTAGTAGCATGAAGGTATACCGACCTGTGGACAGACTCTGACTGTAATTTTTGATTGATATGTTTATACTGACAAAAAAGCATGACCAAAGCATTTAAATTTCATCTAAGATACCCAATAACAAATTACCACTGCTACAACTACTGGTAACAATATTGTTGAGAGCTGATTTTACACAGCACATAATGCCTCTGGCTATGAACCACACCAAAGTGTGCTACTGCATTCATAGTTTAGGCAAATATCTCCTATTAATTTCAAAGGCATTTAGAAATCCAATTAATTTTTGAGGTTATGTCTCAATTTTGTAGGTGGTGAGGTCCGGATTGTAACTGTTTCTCATATACTATCAGGCAGCCATTTGTCTGTTGAGCAGTGAAATAGTTAATTGATGGTAAGTGGGTCAGGTGTAACAAGAAAAATGCAATCAACTCTTGCTAATTTTTTTTTAAAGGGGAAAAATCCTTTGGCATTAATCCCCATGATTCATAAGAAGTAGAGGCAGGCTGGCAAAGTTTAAATGATTGAAAATGATGCCCGTGGCCTTCTGCAAAATCTGATTACAGCTCCAATGATCGATGAGTTGCCATTAGCAGAAAGGAAAAAAAGAGTTCAGAAATAGAGCCAAGTAAATCAAGAAAGACCTTTCTAGTTTACAATGAACACTTCAACATGATTCAAAAAGTGTTTTAACCAAGATTTCATGTTCTGTAAATATATGTTGCCTTCAGAATATGAACTATTCATTTCCATGAGTCTCTTTTGAGCCAGGCTTTTATTTGGCCTGAAAAGATGCCCAACTTTCCCTGCCAGCTTTTCAAGGCTTTCTTTGATTTACTTCAATGACATTGGGGGACTTTAGCTTCTGCATCTGAGGTCTGGCAGAAATTCTGCTCTTTTCAGCTATGGGTGAATCAGATGCATGAAACTTTGAAGTTCTCCTTGCTGAATTCTTTTTCATTTTTTAAATACCCGGAAACATTCTCTTTTTTTAATGAGAAAACTAGTTTCATGTTCATGAAAATGTGCTGTGAATTCCAGTCATGACTGGGAAATTCACTCCACTGCAAAATGAAAACCAAAATGAAAAATAACTTAAAATTTGGAAATAAATTTTTTCCAGTTTTATAAGTAGTTAAGTAACAGGTGTGACCGGTTCACTGACTCAGCTGAGGGATAGAGGTGCTTTCATGTTAGGACAATATTTAATAATTTTTAAAAATCCAAAAATTAAAAAGTAGGGGTTTTTATTTTATCTCAAGTGAAATATTTCCTATTAGCTTTGAGCTTTCAAATTATTTTTTAGTTTGTTTTTGTTTCTTTGTTTTGTTTTTGTTTAGAATAGACCATGTCTCAGAAAAGAAGAAAATCTTTTAATTCAAAATGTACTCATTTTGTTTGACAAGAAAAACATTATTTTCATCTACTGAGTGAAGAGGGACATCCTGCCAGTCACACTACCCAAGAGAGAAACAGTCTCAGGCAAAACTACAGCTCATATCTTAATGTTTGTCCTAGCTTCAAATCAAAACCCAGCTGTACCATTTTGTAATTTTCCTGTAAGATCAGTATCTCATTGTTTTTCTCTCAAGAGCTCTGAACTGAAGCCTCAGCTCTGGAACAGACTACCGGTGCAAACCAGTGCCAAACTTAGTCTCTTTTTTAATCCAGCAGGAATTATCTGCAATTTGCAAACAGTGTCTTCAGAGTTATCCTGAATGCTACTTCAACTTTCCAAATCATCTGCTTTATGCTGATGACCAGATGTTTTGATGTATCACAGAGAAAATCAGAACAGCTTTCAAATGAATTTTGAGCACACTCGAGTCTGTTGCCGAAGCCTAGATAATGTTGTTGCCATTTTTGCCCCGGAATATGCTGGCCACACATGAAAAATCTTGAAAGCACATGCACCATCAAGGCAGCATTTGCAGATCTTTAAATTAAACCAAATCATATAAAGTAAACAGAAGAGCAACAGTCAACTTCATTTACTAGCCCTTTTAGTGAGCCCTGTGACATAAATAGATGAATTATGAGTAAGTTGATTTCAGTTTGGTTTTACACATGCAGTGTAATGCAGTTTTTTGTTAATTAAGAAATAGAGCATATCCTGACACTATTTGGCCAATAGGATTATAAAGATTTGATTTTATGTTAGACTGCTGTGGAAATAGACTCATTCCCAGATTGTCTTAACAGTGAGCATTGTGATAAGATTGTTGAAACAATGGAAACTGCACACACAGTAGATCAAAAGGAGTGTCATTTACAGAAGTGCATGTAAGAATAAAGGTTTAAGACAGATGCAGAAAGTAGATGAATACAATTGAGCACTTAAGTAGCACCCTTTGGGACACTGCATACAAATTCTTGCAGTATTCTTGTTCAGAAAAAGCAACATGGGTTTGTGGGAAGAAAAAGAAGAGCCCATTTCAGAGGCACAAAGGGCTGTAGTGAGCCTCCTTCTCTTTGTATGTAAATCCCTCTCTTTCCTTTTTCTCATCCCAAGCTGATACTTTTAAACAGCTCCTCCTAACGATAATGAAGACCAAGTTCGGATAAGGCACCAAAACCATATTCCATGTGAGAATCCTTCTGCTTTCTCCCTCCCCATATTTCATGGCTACACTGTCCTTTGATGCATCTCTGATGGAGGTTCAAAGTGGTATCTTGCAGGCTCAAAAGCAATTTGTTACCCCATGTTTGTAGAAGGGCCTCTGGAAATGGGAACAACCTTCACCATGTGGTCATAGAATAGCTTGATTTGGAAGGGACCTTTAAAGGTCATCTAAGCCCACTCCCTCTGCAATAAGTAGGGACATCTTCAACTAGATCAGGTCACCAGAACCACATCCAGCCTGGTCTTGAATGTCTCCAGGGATGTCACATCCATCATCTCTCTGGGAAACCTGTGCCAGTGTTTTACCACCCTCATTGTAAAGAATTTTTTCCTCACATCCAGCCTGAATCTCCCCTTCTTTCTTATAGGACCCATTTTAAGTACTGAAAGGCTCCATTAAAGTCTTCCTGGAGTCTTCTCCAGGTTGAACAACCCCAAAACTCAATCTTTCCTCATAAGAGAGGTTCTCCAGCCCTCTGACCATTTTTGTGGCCCTCTGAACCCTCCCCAACAGGTCCACGTCTTTCTATACTGAGCTGGATGCAGTACTCCAGGTGGGGGCTCACCAGAGCAGAGCAGAGGGGCAGAATCACCTCCCTTATGAGATTGCTGCAAGAAAGCCACCAGAGAGAGCGATGTCATCAGAGCTGCCTTTTAAATAAACCTATTTAGGATTGCTCAAGTTGTTTGGTGTCAGCTCACTGGAAGATAAGTACTGCTTGTTGAGGGCTATTTTTAATTAAGCAAAGATAACACTCCAGCAATCATGGGACTGACGATGCAGCAACTTGCCAGCTTCATTATAACTGAAAATATATTCCTAGGCCTGTCCTAGATTGCTCTTCAAGCACCTGCGTAACAGCATCATTCCATCACATTTACAAGGAATCTTAGATTCAGTTTTGTTCAGAACCACAGAAAGTCTTAGGCAAGAAGATGTAGCAGAGTCAGGACCATTTTCTAAATGGCCAGGACTCTGAAGTTTTCTGGTTTGCACCATAGCCTTTTGTGACACCATAGCATAATAGAGTTCCTCACAGTGACTAAACAAGGCTTGCCTGTCCTTGCTATGCTGATCTAGTACAATACACAGAGCTTGGGCATAGGAAGCTAACAAATATTTGACTGTAAGATCCCTTAGTTAAGATGCCATTGACAGGTCATTTCCCTGCCTCTGAAGCATTTGAGTGGTAAAGGCCAGTTTCAAACTGCTGGATGTGTACAACTTATATCAGGTTTATCCATACTGCTCCCAAGGACAGTGGCATAAATGCACTCTGGATCAGCCTCACTTGAAATCATTGTCTAGCTTAAAAACTCGGCCTCCAGAGTGTATGCTTAAGAGCAGCAGCTGGGTTCCACATACTCAAACCCCACAAGGTAAGTTAACATCTTAGCAACTCCTATCCAGAGGGGCTATATTAGCTGGGCTGCCACAGGGATAGAGATGAAGCATGTTACCTTCATGGATCATCTTGGCATGTCTTCTTCAGCACCATATATATGTTAGCTCCAATTTTTCAATTAACTTCAGAGAAGAGGTCATCTTGTGGAACACCTAGGCTAGTTCCTGCAGTTACAGACACATCTATTGACCAACTTCACCTCTAAATTAAAAAGCTGTGTTTTCCCCATTATCAGATGTGGACTCCAGAACAGCCCTGGTCCAATGTTTAGGAAAAAATAAAAAAAATGCTATTATTATTGTTAGTTTAGACTTGCTTGTTCTTGGGCCTGTATCCTCTTTCCAAAACGTTTTTCTCCCCCATAAAACCTACTTAGTGTAAGACATCATCATCCCTTGAAGTAATAATTTTCTTTGATTAAAAAAGTGTTCTTTACAAGTGTTCTTAACTCAAATCTGCTGCTTCCTCACATCCATATTGCTGTTCTTTTCAAGGCACACAAACCTGGTATTCTGGACCCTTATTCAATCACAGTCTCCTGCAGTACTAGAGCTTGCTGTAAACTGCAAGCAGCTATAGTAAGCTCTAAGATCTCACAGCTTGGGGTATTGGACCCTCATCACCTGGACCTCAGGATGATATTCCCAGCATTTAGTGTCCCCCAGCTGTGAGAGCACAGCTACTTCTGGGTCTGCATCACCATCTGAGCCACAGAACTGATCAGTATTAAGAAGCTGGTGATGGTATCCAGGGAAGCACATAAAATGAAAAATCCTGGAGCTTTTAGGCACTGATATTTTTACATGAAAAATCGTAGAGAACAGACACTTTTATTAAAAATATGCATGATTGAAATCCCTTTCTTTTTTCGTAAAACACACCTATTGGAATTACTTTCTATCTTTTTTCAGCTGTATCTGTCTTTGAATTAGACCTAAATTATTTTCATTCCTCTTATGCTAGTATCGTTTTCTATTATCCCAGTGGAAAAGATGCAATCAGACTAATGCACTTATCAGTTTTGATGCTGGTTCTGTGACATTTTCTTTTTGCTGTGCTGGAAAACTGACAGTTGCTTGGTTTCATTTGTGTTCCTACTGTAGCTGTATGAATAAAACATGTTCCAAAGCCATCTGACTCCCTGTGCAAGGGGGAAGTAGGTAAAGGGGATATCAAATGGAGTAAATTTTGTTTCTTTTTTGTAGTTGGTTTGCTGTAGTTAAGCAAAAACCCCAAATATATGACCCACTTTTCACTGTCAGTGAAAACTTTATTTGTAGGTGAGGGGAAGGAGGCACAAATATAAGCTGGCTCAGTGGGACTTGGATGAAACACCACTGTTTTTATAGGGATCAGTAACAGAAATATTAATTAGCTTCTTTTGTTATTATTTGTTTAGAATTTGTTGAACTTTTTCTCATGCTTATATTTAGTGTCTGCTGATTTGCATGAATGTAGGTTGAGAAAACCATTGTGACAGAACCCAAACCACAGAATCCCTTCTTGCAGAAAGTCTTTGTCTAAAGTCTAAGCTAGGTGTCATAATTAGCTTCCTACATGGTTTTCATTTTGCAAAACACCACTGCATTCCCAAACCAGGGTATGAAACACAAGTGGACTGTGCAGCTCACAGAGTCAGGGAAGACCAACTACACAAGCCTTTGCAGAGAATACTTGCAGGATGATTTAGGTGCACTGCTACATATCTCTGGCTTTCCATATAGTCAGTATGACATTCAATGATGGCAAGTGAAAAATGCCTTCTTAGTCTTCATTCATCTAGTTAAAATATGGGAAGAAACACAGTGACAGAGGATGAGGAAAAGGCTGAGGTACTTAATGCCTTCTTTGCCTTGATCTTATCAACCCCTTGTGCTGGAAGACAGGGACAGGCAATGGAATCAAGCCACCATAATCAAAGGTTACCAACCTGTTGCAACACATACACAGTCAATGGGGCCAGATGGGATCCACCAAGTGTACAAGCATTGGAACAGGCTGCCCAGGGAAGTGATGGGATCACCAACCCTGGAGGTATTTAAAAGATATGTACATGCAGTGGAATATCTGACCCCTGCTGAGCAGGTGAAGCTGTGATGTACTCAGCTCTCCCTAGGGTTGGTGTTATCAGTTTTCCAGGTACTAAGACAAGATACTGGGCATGCTCCAGCTCAGACACCTCTAGCCCTCAGAGATCACAGAAGTATGGCCAAAGACTCTACATCATTTAATGTCCAAGTACAAGAAAATTAGCCTAGGCTTCAGCAGGATCTCAGGCTGCTGACTTCATCTTACTGAGCGCTGATCCTAAGGCACTCTCAGATAGGAGCTTCAGCCAAAACAGGGGTATTAGACAGGTTGCCAGAATATTTGCAAACTAAACTGGGTGTTAGTGCACTTAGGTTCTGAAGCTGTCAATGCATGAAGAAGAATATAGGGTTAGGAGAACATGTTTTGTTGTTATATGATAATGTCTACTTAGCACCTTCTGGAAAGGTTTTAAGACTTATCTTTGAAAGTACTTGTTTTTGTCAGTGGCTGACCTGTTGCTCTATTTACACTTTCATTTTCTGAGAAACACTGCACCCTTCAGGCACTTTTAAAACCCTAAATCCATTTTCTCAAGAGTTTTGAACTAACGGGCATCTTAGGGATGAGAAAAAAAAAAATCCTTCCCACTTTTTTGAGGCTGATAATCAAGTAACCTTTTTTGGTGTTCTGCACATTTTTCTGTCTTGTCTTTAGCAGAGAAAATTTGGGCCCATCTAATAAATAGTGGAGCCCTCACCCTCAAATCCAATTTCAAATGCATTGATCTGTATACAATAGGAGTTTCAGAGGCTGAGAATTCCTGCCTACTAGATGTCTCTTTTCCAATCTAAGCTGTGTTTTGGTGTCCTAAAACACTTCATACCCATCTCTGTGTTCTATAGGGCTTACTCCAATATCTTTGTAAAACTGTTAACATCCAAAACCACTCATTCAGTTGAATTTGTTAGCTTTCTTTTGCTCCTTACAGTTAAGGGAGATTGAAGAAACTATTCATCAGCCCCACACAGATTGCACCATTATCAGTTATTGAATGATAACCTTCTAACAACCTCCACAAGTAACCCTGTGACCAGAGAAATCTATCATAAAATCATAGAATAGTTAGGGTTGGAAAGGACCTTAAGATCATCCAGTTCTAACCCTGTTGACGCAGGAGTCAAGGACAACGCTGAGACGATCAATGTGATCAAGCGAATGCCATTTTATTAGACAAAGTGTCAACCTTATATAGAGATTCTTAGCACAGCTACATGGATTTGGCAATTGTTGATTGGGCACCTTAACCCTAACAATACTAGGATTGGATAACACTGTCCTGGAACTCAACCCCCAGAACTTCCCAGCTCCCCCTCTCCTCTGCCTACCTGTGAGTTCTTACAGCTGATGTTTCTTTTACTCCCTAATCCACAGCCTTCAGTTTATCTCAACTCTGTGACTGTTCTCAGGCAGGCTGCCTTACACCAAGGCCTCTGGATTGCTCACAAAATGTCCATTGTCACACAGCCTGTCCACACAACCCCCTGCCACTCACACTAACCCATGTCACCCAAGGCTCTGACCAACGTGGCCTTGAACACCACCAGGGATGGAGCATTCACAGCTTCCTTGGGCAACCCATTCCAGTGCCTCACCACCCTCACAGGAAAGAATTTCTTCCTTAGGTCCAATTTAAACCCCTCTAAGTTTC
>NDXB01017401.1:0-15774 GCA_002631895.1 Agapornis roseicollis | reverse complement strand
CAGCCTGTCTTCGTATGGGAGATGCTCCAGTCCCCCCGTCATCCTTGTGGCCCCCTCTGGACTTGCTCCAACATTTTCATGTCCTTTTTTTTTTTTTTTGTTGAGGCCACCAGAACTGCACACATCCCATTGGTAACACAAGAAAGGAGTACATACCCAGTTTAAAGTCTCCCTCAACAGTTCCTCATAAATTGTTTAAGACTTAATGTTAAGCTGAATTTTAGCTGTTCTTTTACCTCCACTCTGCATGCAAAAGCAGATGTAAACACCATTGATAACCAACTAAAAAGATATGGTCATTAAACTCTGAGGGAGTCAGTTTCAAAGCTCAGTTGGATGAAGGTCTGGATACTGCCACAGGAAGGTCTGAATTCTGCCAAATTTTCCAAAGTCAGCTTGAGATGACAAGACAGGAAAGCTGATCAAGGACCCACTTGACAAAAGAGGGAGTAGAAGGTTTTGAAGGGAAATATCCTTCACTTGTCACCATGTCACCTCCCTTCACTGCATTTTGTTTGTTTTCCATTAGCAAACACTGAGCAGGCAAACCTCCCTAAGGTTCACATGGTACAGAAATAATTACAATGTTGTCATATGAGAGACCAATAAAAAAAGCCAAATTTGCTGTTAAAATATTCTCCCATTCCCTGCCCATTAACTATGTATGAAATTGGCTAGCAGCTACTTCAGAAGTGGCTACTATAGATTTATTGCATGTTCCACACTGTAGCTCAATTTTATGCATTCCAGTAAGGGGGAAGTACAGACTGGAAATGCACCTAATGTGCATGGGGCAGCAGGAAAGCCCCAGGCAGGGTAGCAGTTATCTAATCAAGTGTTGTATGTTTTAGTGGAATGGAGAAATGCAAACATTCTCTATGTCTAGACTTGCAAGTTTTGCTGGACCATTCTGGACACTTGACTCCTTGTTTAAAAATCTCCTTCAAATCTAAAGTAACCACACACACACACACCCCCCCCAAACAAAGAAATCCATAGAAAATCCTCCAAACTCAAGCAGCCTCCATAACTACCAAGACAAGTTAATGAAAATCCAGAAAAAGTGTAAGCTTTGAGAATATAGTGGAACATAATGTACAAGCTGTTGTTATTATGTCCATTACCAAGACAAGTGGATGAAAATCCAGGGAAAACAGAAGCTTTGAAAGTATAGTGGGACAAGCTTTTGTTATTATATTCATTTCCTTGCTGCCCTGAGCCTTGCTGACACCACTGTGCTAAGCAGTTTGTAAGATGCAGTGCCAACAGACAGCAGCTGCCCCAAAGCCAAACCAACAAATAAACAATGGAAGGAATACAGAACAAATATTAAGAAACATTTTATCATAATCAATACTTGAATTTCTAGAAGGCCTGAAGAAATGCTTGTGTACTCAAGTGTTTGTCTTTTTTCAAATATATCAGCTAGTCTAACAGAATCCCTTCTATTGACAGACTGTTTGCCTGTATCATTACATGGTCTTGGCTACAGTAACACTATTATTTAAACTCCTAAAATTTTATATTTACCTCAATTTTATGTTAAGTTAAACAAATCTTGAGAAGGAGAACACCGTCATCACAACACAGATGGTCTGGTAAAACAGTGCCAGGTGTTAGTACAGTTTTCTTACTAGCTTGGAAAGCTGGTAAAAGTAAGGATAAAGAACAGGTCAAAATTCATTTAAAAAGTAAAGTGGAAAATTTACATAGGTATTTCTGAGCCTTTGTATTTTAGTAGTTCAATGTCATGCAACTATCATCACCCTGCTGTCCAGAGAGGTAATGTGCTTGCTTTGTTTAAATACTGCTTTTGAAATCACATCATAGAATCATAGAATAGTTAGGGTTGGAAAGGACCTTAAGATCATCTAGTTCCAACCCCCTTGCCATAGGCAGGGACAACTTACTCAAGACCAGGTTGCTCAAGACCCTGTCCAACCTGGCCTTGGACACTGCCAGAGATGTAGCAGCCACAAATTCCTTGGGGAGCCTGTTCCAGTGCCTCACCACCCTTACAGTAAAGAATTTCTTCCTTGTATCCAACATAAATCTCCCCTATTTAAGTTTTAACCCATTACCCCTTATCCTATCACTACAGTCCCTGATAAAGAGTCCCTCCCCAGCATCCCTATAGGCCCCCTTCAGATACTGGAAGGCTGCTATGAGGTGTCCATGCATCACCTAGTGGGTTAACAGAAGTACAGCTTTTTAAACATTAAACCTTTAAAGAATCCAGTTTATAGATTTGCAACAACTGCACAAGGCAAGAGACATCTGTCCAACAGGGCACCCTAAAAGAGGTAAAATGAAAGGAAGTTGAGAACATACTTTTCTTGTCACACCTAAATATGTTTGGGTAAAAGAACTAAAGTTCTCACCTGCAAAAAACAAAAGCCACCTCTGACAAAACAAAATGCAAATGCTACTCCCCAACTACCAGAACACAGCAGAATAGCCAAAGCAGGAATAAAATAGAGAAGAAAGACTCAGTCTCATGGATCAGGTGTTATGACAAAGATTCAGTCACAGCATACCAATGCAAGTCAGGAAAGACAATGTCCCTTTTCCCAGGCTTTATAGAGCCCTTTCACAACAGCTGCTTGAAGCCAAGCTAATAAAAGGAGAGAGAAGAAGAGGAGAGAGGCAGGCAGAAGGAGCAGGTGGGGAGGGATGAATGTTGCCATCATTGTGCAAATGTTTTATTACAACTCTGGCAATAAATGTTAGCTGTAAATCAAGATTCATTGTGATACACTAAAACAGGCTGCTTATGAAAATGTAGGAACTAAATCTTTTATGTTCCTGTTATTTAAACAACAAGACAAAAGGATTAGGGAAGAGCCTGAGGAAGGTTAACAAGATAGTTTTGCAAATGTTTATATGGAATTCCTCCTGAGCAAGATGAAAGAGTGACTGTATCTGTTTGATTATCAAACAAATTACAGCCTCCAGCTGCAGCACACTATTTTTAGCCAGTCTGGTCCATAGCAGCAGAATAGAAACCTCCTTCCAAAATGAGTACTATACAACAGCTTATTGCTTACCTGGTGATCTAAAATGTCCTTTTCTTCATTTTTGCTATGTTTTACTTTGCCTGTTTCTATCCTTACCAAGCTCCTGGCTGGTGGCTGAGGCTTTCTCTCTTATATCAGTCTGGAATAAAATACATTGCCTTAATAAAATGTGGGTTTTTTTTTTTCCTAAGACTTTCAGTTCTCATATAACACACACCTATGGAACTGGTTAATGTAGCTGTAAAAGAGTGGCTGTGGCTCAGTTTGTAGTCTGCCTCTTAACAATATTTTTGTTAGGAGTCGATGTGACAAATTTTCTGAAAGAGATCAAATTAAGGTTTATTTCTCATTGTAGCAGAGAAATGACTTGGAAAAGCAAGCTACAGGGTTACAGGGAATGCTGAACATTAAAAAAAGGCTATTGTCTAGCAGTTATATCAGCAATAAAAAGCTAGAAATGCATCAACATTTACTCAACTCCCTCCACTGTTATTTCAACCTCTGTGAAGTCTGCCTCCTCTGAGCTATCTAAAGGCTTCAAGATGACATGACAGACTTCTCTTACTGGACAAGGCTTCCAGGGTTGGAAGAGGAAGGGTTATAATGACAAACCAGCGGCTGCACGTTTGCTCTTTTAAGAAGTTAGAAATGTTACTTTATGATATTGATCAACACAGAAAAGGTAAGAGTCACAACCTTCACTGGATCACTCTGGTATCCTCTGGTTGCCCCTTCTGCAGGGCTGCAAAGAACTACATACTACCAAAGCCCACAGGTAACCTTGCCAAGGAATTTCAGGAAGCCTAGAGCCACTGGCAGGTGCATGAAAGACAAATGAGCATAATGAACTACTAAGAGAATTAGTGCTAGACTATTAAACCCAGGTCCCTGGTGGTGTGTACGTATTTAAAAATCAGAGGGAATTAGGAATCTAAATATATGTGCAGCTTTGGTCCTACAGATTAGATCATTGTACTGGAAGTCTCACAGCAATCCAACGGGCTCTGGATTCCCCTTGGAAAACCAAATGAGAAAATAAAATTGAAGCTCCTTAGAGCTACTCTTGCTGCAAAAACCTCCCTTTGCTTTGGCAATATAGCTTTAACAACAATTGTCTTTCATCTCTGAGATTCCAGTCATCCCATATACTGTTTCCAGATATTTGAGGCTGTAACCTCTAGAAAAACTGTGCCAGTTTTCCCAGCCTGATACTTTACTTTATTGCCGTATTTTGGTTATCCAGAGAAACAGTAAGAAAAAATATTGCTACCTCATGAAGAATTTAGAATTTTGCCTATGCAGATCAACAAATGTTCCAGAAAGTGCATGTGGACGTTTGTGTGGTCCTGCCAGAGGAATGGTTGGGAAAAAGATTATGTAAATAACAAAGAATGATAATGAAAAAAATAAGTTAGGTGACCAAGGTCATGTCTATTTCATTATTTATTTCCCTGTATTGTTCTAGTGTTTATTCCAGGAGAGAGAAAAATAAAGGGAATAGGGGAGGAAAAGAATAAACAGAGGTAGTTTATAAAAATGTTGCAAGAATAATGCTGTTCCCATTATCACAGGGCACATCTGTCAACTATAACCATTTCTTATAGATGAGGTGGAGAGACCTCTGACATTTCAAATGCATCACCCTAATCAAATCCCTATCCTCCTGAAATGCTTTCTGAGACTGCATTATTGGTCTATAGAAAGCCATGAATGAATAATACTTTGGAGAACAGTAAGTTAAGTAGCATGAACAGAGCTGAAATAACTGAGTTCACTAGCATTAAAAGGTGAGGAGACCATAAATCCCTCAAGATAAAGTATTTTCATCTCTACACCACTGAAATCTGCAAGGCTGTAGGGAGAGGCCACTCAATGTGTTCCCTTTTACCACCACTGAGGAGTGACATTATCAGTGCTTCTCACTCTGCTGCCTGGCTGGGGAGCCAACCATTGAGTTTCATGAAGAACTGAGATTCCTTTAAAGGCAGTTGTTGGTTTTATTTATTTTAGCTAAGGGATTTATCTGAATTTCTTCTCTCACACCCTCAGTAGGTACTTTTCAACTTCTCTCTCAATCATAAAGTTTATCTTGTCCTTAGAGCCAGCACTGCATAAAAAACAGGCATGAGGAGATGTAAGTCCTGATGTAGTACCCAAAACCATTTAAGAGTAACATTTGCTGGTTCAATTACAAGCACTGCAATTGGCTTGCTGTGTGATTCTGTTTTCCTCTTCAGACACAATTCACCTCATTTGAGCTTAGCTACCAAAGCAAGGAGTATCTACTCTGAACCAGACATGTGGGCTTCTACAGTCAATGAAGATAGGTAAGCAGATGCAGAAAGAAATTCTGGTCTTGGGATTCACTTAAGACTAAGTTGTTTAACATATATTCCCTTCCTTTTCCCCTTCCATTCAATGCAGAGGAAGTGCAGAGGATAAGTTTATGCAAGGATTTGTTTCATCTAACCATAGGTGTCTAGAAGTTAATTACCTAAATAGTCAGTGAGAGTAATAGGAATCCATACATGGGTAATTTGTTCTTTCTGTCTTCAACAAGGACTTCAGGGTGGAATGTGGAACCCTGTGGAAGTCCTTGTTTCCACCTGTTGACTGTTGAGGGAGTCTAAGGATGGGGTTCATAACACTTCTTTCTGGGTGTTTACCACACAGAGGAAGCACACAAATACTTTAACTTCTCTATATAATTTATATGGAATGATGTGAAGAAATTAAAGAAATATGGTAGCAAGGGGTATAAAAGGAGGAATATGAAGTTGAAAGGAAGCAGAAAGTAGTCTAGAATCACAAAAGACCACTAAAGGGACTCCAAGAGGTCATTTAGTCTATTGTCATGGTCAAGTCTTGATGAACAAGAAGCAGCCATGTAGCAATGATGAGTTTGCTTTGACTGGGTACAAACATTGCAATGCTGCTAACCCATCTGCATAGATTCTTGGCACATGTTTTTCTTCTGCTTATGAGAGAAGTGTACTTCAGATTTCAAATACAAGTAAAAAGGGAGAAGAAGGAGGATCCCAGCACATGACCTCATGCTCCGTATATACACTTCTTTCATCTGTAGTACTATCAGGAGACTAACAATTTAGGATAAATGCACTAAAATGTTCTGGTCAAGGTACTTATTTGATGCTATTGTTTCTGGAAAAGAGAAGCAAGTGAAAAAAAGCTTTCTGCAAAGAATTTAAAGCAAAAAGTATAGCTCATGACAGGTGGAACAAGTTTACATGGTTAAGCTGAATCCATTTGCAGGATCCTAACTAGAGACACACTGATTTATGCCACTTACAATTCTGGTTCAAAATGCCTCCTAACAAAGTAGTGTCAGAATAAGACTACTAATGGAACCTTCTCCAAGAGGAGCAACAGTTAATTTACAGCCTTACAGCTGTTGAGCAAGGTATAGGTAAAAGCCTAAATCACGAGCCCAAGCAATGAAACTTGCTGGAAAATCTGAGACTGAATTTTGATGTTAAAAGTTCTCTAAGTCAGTATTTTCCTACAGAAAACTTTTTTATTCTCCTGTTTTAAACTTAATCTACTGAAAAAAATATATTTTCAGTCTTCTTAGTCATATTTCTCTTAGTAGTATTTTGATTAGCTGAAATGTAACAACACATTTAGTATAGTTTTTCCAGGGAAAAGCAGTCTAGGATGTCTGAAAGCCCCAGGACAGTCATACTGGATCTGTTTCAAATTTAATTCCTTCCAAAAGGGAGGCCTGACCACCTGGACTATATCTACTACGATATAATGCAACTCCTGCATGTTATATATATATGAATATAATTCTCCTCTCTCCATGGGGCCACATCTCCTGCCAGGAGCCTGCACCAGTGCAGTCTTCCCACAGGTTCACAGTCTCCTTTGGGCTTCCATCCAATCTGGTGTTGATCCTCCATGGGCTGTAGGTGAATACCTGCTTGATGATGGAGCTCCATGGGCTGCAGGTTCACAGCCTACCTAACCATGGGCTGCACCATGGGCTGCAGGAGAATCTGTGCTCCAGCACCTGGAGCACCTCCTGCCTCCTTCTGCACTGACCTGTGTGTCTGGCAGAGGTGTTTCTCTTGCATTTTCTCATTCTTCTCTCTGTCTGCCATTGCACAGTTGTTTTGGGTATTTTTTTCCCCTTACTTAAATACACAGAGGTGCTACCACTGTCACTGGTGGGCTTGGCCTGTCTTGAATCCAGCTGACATTGACTGCCAGACATACGGGAAGCTTTCAGCAGCTTCTTTCACAAAGCACTCCTGTAGCTCCAGCTGCTACAAAGACCTTGCCACAAAACCCCAGCGCAACACTGAATTTCTCAATACAGCTAGAGAGGCAGGGAAGAGCTAATGCTCTTTATTTTAGGAAGCTGCTCAAATACTAAAGAAAAGTAAGCTTATAGATCTAAATGTATCTCCACAAGAAAAGGAAATCTGGTTTTATTTCCTCTTGCCATCTAATCTGTTCTCACCCATCCTAAATTCACTATGGTAAACGTACATTTTCAATGCTACAGTGGTGAAAGGAGCCTTGTCCAGTTCTCAGTGTGACTCAGTAGCTGTGACATTTCTTTTGCTAATTCTCTGGAAGAACAACCCTGCAGCTCCTGACAACAATTAAACAAATCCCTGCACAAATTCCTGCTGTGAAAACAGGATCAGACTCTACTCTTTGCATTGCTAAGAGTTTTACAAGCTCTTCTCTTTATTTTTAGATGCATATGTTTAAATCTTGCTAGTAAGCTGTAATGTGAATGTTGTCTCCTGTGAATTTTCACTACTGAGAAAAATGGTGTCTGCCCTAGTGATAGAATATAACTTTGCAGATGGAGAAATAATAGTTCGTGGAGTGACCCAATCCCTCACCTTTCTTTTGTTGGTAAAAATTCCTTTTGGATTTTCTCTTTTGACCTTGAGTGAGGCAGAGGAAAGCAGGCAGCCAGGTCATGGGGGCTTAGTCCATGGGTTCTGTTGTCTGGAAAAGCACTTGGTCTTTAGTTTCCAGGGATCCTGCTCCAGTAGTCCAGACCAGAGAAGGGTTATGCTATGAAGAGCTGAAGATCAGGAGAATTCCTGAGCCATGAGCACCCACACCTCAGCTTCACTCTCTGCAAACTCAGATTCTCCCACCCTCAGTTTTGTGAGAAAGCACAGGATGAACTCTGTCTCTTGGAAAGCCTATTTTGTTCCAGATCCAGCTGTCGTTACCTCATACACAGCTTGCTGGCACTCCTGCCATGCTATAACCTCATTTGAAAAGTTTTCACAAGGATGAATAGCTTTGCTTTCATTTCTTCCTTTTTTTTTTTCTTTTTGCCAACAAAGGGGAAGAAAATGCTGTCACAACGTACATTTGTTTTTAAATGTATCTCAAATGTCTTTGACGTGGGGAAAAATACAAAACAAAGCAAAACAAACAAAAAAAAAACCCCACAAACAAAGCACCAAAACCAAAAAAACAAACCAGAAATTCACCAAAAGCGAAGCAGCACAAGTCATTAAACTACAGAAGTAAGAAAAAGAACAGGGAACATCATGGAGAAAATGTCCCAGGAATGCAGTTGGTCTGGAAGACTCCAGTGCTCTTGTGTTACCTATTTCTGTCACAGTATGCCAGACTTTCTCAACATCAAAATGCAGGCTTCAGGTTAAGCTGGTTTGCTGCTATCAGAAAGAGCCTGCAAGCTAAGTACTGTGTGCCCTGATGAGGTGTAACAAGAGGAACATGAGGAATATCGTCTTTGCCATCCCTTTCTGACACATCTAAAGGAGAGTTCAGTGTTATCATCATCTCTTACGATGCTATTTTTACTACAGGAGCCTGGAATTTATCTGACATTTTATGCTGCGCTGATGCTGTCTTTTGTTGAGCAAAAGAAAAACAAAAGTGCTTCCACAGCAATTTAAAGATTTTCTAGTGAAGAAGTGAGGTGATCATTTGTACACACAATAAGTCAGACCACCCAGTAATAACTAACCCAAACCCTCCAGTTTAAATTCAGATAGCCGTTAAGATATACTGCAATGGTGGACTATTTTTGGCTTTCTGCTACACACAGCAGTAAACCTGCTTTTCCACTACTTTCTGTAGGTAGTAAAAAGTTCATGGTTTATAGAACAGATTCAGAAATTATATCTAAATTCAGCTCTAGGTTTGTCCTTTGTATAGTAAAAACCACTAAATTTCACCTGGTTAGTCTGTATATTCAGATAATTTTGACTCTGCCTTCATGAGCAGCTTGCTCTTGTCAACTTTTACTGATAATCAGTTTATAAAACCTGAAAAGGACTGACTGTATGAACACTTTTAATATTGTGGTGTTTGAAGTCATGCAGGATTGCATAAATAACCTTTAGACATGGCTAATCTAAATTGTTTCACCTGCTTTCTAAAAGTTGAGGAAGGTTGACACAGCCTACTCAACAACCCAAGTAGGCTGTTCACCACTGAAAGGCAGTATCTCATTCCTGAAAAGGAGGTATGATCAGTGTTTGCTACCAAATCAAGAGATTAAATGTAAATGCTAATTTTTCATTTCACTTGATTTAGCTCATTTGAGATTTCATTTGAATGTGGTAAGATGTTGGTAAGACAACCCTGCACTGTACTGGAACTTCTTTAACTGGAACTTTAATGGAATTTCATGAAACTAGCTGTTGTTGGTGATGTTTATTTTACAATTATATATCTGGGTATAAGCTTTTTAGTGCATAAAGAAATGTACTGTTGCTATCAAACAGTGCTGGACAACTGTAATGATAATACTGAATACTGAATAAATAATTTACATGGTATTTCTTATTAATTGCCCAGACACCAACAGTAGAAGCATGAGCTCAGAGAAACAGGAGCCACATGGCAGGAGAATATGGTGATTAGAATCTATAAACGTCAATTAAAGTCCCAGTCAGAAAACAGTAAAAGAAATAAAGGCATCATTCAGTGAATGAGTCTCGGTATTATGAAAGATTTTGGTGTATCACAAGACCACAGGAAAAATACTAGGACACAGAGGAGTTACTCCAGGATCCTCAGCACCTGAGCTATAGCTTTAAGTAGTATTACTTAGTTTCCATCCTTAAAGTGCATAGAAACTAATGTAAAGCTTCATTCAGGACCGAAACAGGGTGGAGAAACCGGAACAAAAATGAGACTGCAGGAATGTAAGCACTTCCACTTTTAGGCTGAAGCTGTGATTTCGTTTTCTGCCTTTGTCCCTAGAACTTTTTATTACAAAATTAGGGAAAGATTATAGTGTAATAAAGAGGTTATTTAGTGGAATTAATGGCTGGGAAATTTAGAAGAGATTAACAGGAGACTTGCTGTGCCATGTGTCATTGGTTCGTGTCATAATTTGCTGTTGTCTCACAGGAGGTCAGCTAGTTAAACACAGTAGTTCAAATCTGGGAAAGGACTATTAATATATGGCTCCCACCATAGCTTACAGTTATGCAGGCTTTAAACACGAGCAATCGGTTTTTGTGCTTCAGAGAAAAAAAAAGCTACAGTTGCAAAGAGAAGGCATTTGAAACTGCCTTCTCCACGCTACTGATGCTGAGGGCTGGATGAAGTCACCCTCCAATTTGGAGAGCAGTATCACAGCCCTTGCCCAGTCCTTCATGAAGTCATTAGAAGTTTTCTTTTGATTTTCCTCAAGCAGAAAGCCCTCTCACACATGTACATATTTCTTTGAGGCTGTTGAAAGGGTAAGGGTGGTGCCATACAGGAAGACAGAGAGAAGAAAAGGGCAATCCTTATTGTTTTGCCACCTTAGGCAAAGGCATCTGTAAATGGCAAGAAATCAGACTTGATAAGCTGCCATTGCTAGTCCAATTTCCATAATTTCCATGGAAACTCGACCAGTTGCCAGACTGTACATGGCAGTGTACATGAGTGCGGTGTGTGTAAGAAAGGGATATTGGAGCAATCTGTTTCTATCTTGCCAGCTGCCTTACTAGCAACTAATGCCTTCCACTTAATCACACTCCCATAAATCAACTAACTTAAATGGAAATGATAGAGGGAAGAACACACAAAAATCATAGGGTGTAGAAGTTTGCATGAGCCCAGTTAGGTCTTTGCAAGGAGTGCTACATACAGTATATGTATTTGGGGTTCAGCAAGCACTGTATGCCATACAAACATTTATGCGAACTGAGGTACCTTTTTTTGACCAAGTGACAGAGCACTAGAAGAAAGGTCAGAATTACAAATTTCTAAGCTGAAAGGCTTCTTGCTGATTGCTTAACAGCCATTTCATAAACTGATACATACCTTTGTATATGCATTTTAGACATTGAAACACATAGCAAAAGGACAAATCTACCCTGCACAGGGAATTATTATTATTATTATTTTTAATAGAAATGAATCAAATAAGGAGCAACAGTTATTTGAATAGAACAGCTTAAACCTGGCCAGGAAAATCAGCTGCTTTGCAAGGCTGACACCTGCTCAGCCAATGAATGGGCTCTCATAGCAACAAATCCCAGGCAGTGATTGAATTCAGCACAGGATTTCTTTCTCACTTTTGAGTCCTAGTTTATAGACCTCAGGACAAGGTTTGTTAAATTAGGCTATAATTCCTCCATTATAAAATGACATCTTAATGGTTCTGATCTTTTGGAAGACTTTTAGCAGATTAGGAGGTGATGGGATAAGGGAAAAGATTTATTGCATGCTCAAAGCCATGTGGTAATCCAAAGGGATTTATAGACAGTACTTTTCACTACTTGTGCTGAACAAGGATGTGAATTATTTGATTCTGATAACATGAGAATCCTCTTTACAATACAGTATGAGCTTGACAAAATGTAGATATTGCTAAAAAACCATTCACAAGTCGATTTTTTCACCTTTTTCTGTTAGTTACTATTGAAGGCGTAGAAACTCGGTTTTGCATAAGTTTTAAGTCTCTTCAGATAATTTTTTGTTCAGAGCTTCCCTCTGAGTTGAATGTCTATGGGTACAGCTGACACTCAACTTTAAACTTTGTGCAAGTATATTATTTTCAGTTTGGACAGTAAGGTTTCTAGGATTTTTGAGAGAATTTTAGGTCAGGGTAGGGGAAACCCAAATTCCTGGCCATGTAGCCTAGTTCAGATAAAACACTGGGCTTAACGGTTCCCTTAGACATGTTGTTCTGATTCATCTGGGTCACATTCATTTGTAGCTCTCAATTTGCTTTCCACTGCAAGGAGAAAAAGTCCTCTCCAAGATTTGCCAGTGAATGCATAGCCAATAGTTATTCCATTTTCATCAGAATTATCTAGGCTATGAACAAAAAACAGTTTAGAGTTTGCACATAATACACATAATACATTGTATATAATAATAACTGCTTGTTTATTTGAATTTGAAATATTCATGCATCTCTGATTAGATTCTTTTATGAGCCTCATTAATATATAGCTCTGTATTAATTATAGAAATGTTTTCATAACAACTTTAGAAGGCAGTGAAAAATCATTGTCTTCATATATCAGAGAAGACAAAGGGATTATGTGATCAATCCAAGGTTATGGATGAGATGCTGGAATGGGTTGCCCAAAGACGCTGTGAGTGCACCAACCCTGGCGGTTTTCAAGGCTGGGTTGGATGAAGCCTTGGGTGACATGGTTTAGTGTGAGGTGTCCCTGCTTATGGCAGGGGGGTTGGAACTAGATAATCTTAAGGTCCTTTCCAACCCTAACTATCCTACAATTCTATGATATTTGTGGGAGACCCAGTAGTAGAAGAGTCAAACCCTAATGTTTTATCCTTGCTTCACTTTCCAAACTTTGCAAATTTGCTTTCAAGACTCATCAAAGGATTGACAAAAGAACTGATATTTTTAGCTGGAACAATTGATATTCTTAGCTGGAGCAGTAGGGAAATCCTAGAGCAGAAATACAAGCAAGTTCAATTGGGAAAGAAGCAGTTGTTAGTTCAATAATAATTTCATAGGAGAAAAACAAAACACACTTAAATGAGTTTGATATAAATTTCCCCCTTTTTTATTAAATAAAAACACAGGCTTAGTTCCAAAGGGGTCTACTTTTTAGACCAATCTGATATGCTATACAAGGTAGTCTCCCTTTAAAATTTGTGTGATTTTGGTACATCTGATTTCTAGGCCAGATAGTAAGTACTCAAGGATTTTGACCACATACAGACATGATATTTCTCATACCTAAGAGAGTTCTAAGGTACCCTAGAAAAGACTAAAACAAGAGCTGTAGATTAGCAGTGGAAGCCAGTCAAATTTAGTCTCACAATAGGCCTTGATTTATTTTTTTTTATTTAAATCATGATAAGTAATCATTTGCACAGCTTACCATGAAACAAAGAAGATGCTCTGTCACTTTAAAATTTTAAATCAAGTCTGAGTGTTTTGGGGTTTTTTTATGAGATGTATTTACTAAGCTGGCAGCATTATGCTTCAGTGGTTTGGAAGAGGGGAGAAATTGCTTGGTGAAACTTGAAGGAAAACTTATATTATGAAGGAAAACCACACGGGACCTAACATCTTTACTGGTATGCTAGTGACAGGTTTTCACTGTTGGTAAAGTCTGCTTTGACCCTTTATGTGTTTCTGAAGAAAGGCAGTAAATGATCTTAAAGAAATAAAATCCTGCTATAATCATTCAGGTTAACATTTTGCTACCCACACACAGAAGAGTGCTTGTGAATGCTTCTTTCTGCTTTTGCTCAGAGCTAAACATTAGCAAATATTGGGATGTTTCCATCACAACTGACAGCTGCTGCATCTTTTTTGATTTCACATGCTTTGATACCAAAGGACTCAATTTGATTATTTTATTTTTATTTTGTGTTCTTCCTATTGGAATCCAATTTGTAATACTACTTAAAAGCCAGTGCCATTTCAACTGGGGAATATTCCATCCCTTCTAAAATATATGCTTTTATTTCCTTTAGATGCAGAATAACTGTACTCCCACAATAGTTGCCACAGAGCATAAAATTACTTCAGTGCTATGTTAGCAATTGAAATTACAATCTTGATGCAGTGCTTTTAATTAGTCGTTGCTTATTGGAATGGAAACTTTTCAAATAGTTCCTTTTCCTGATGAGACTGATTTTCACTGGGAGAAAAAGCAGGTCTCCCCAGCTATGCTAAATTTGAGATGATGACAAGCCATGTAGTTGTATCCAGGATGTGCAGTATGCTCACTCTGCTTAACAATAGCTCAGTGTCATGGCCAGCGTTGTATGGATTACCCTGTAACATGTTTACAGAGTACCCAATAATCTGCAGTGAGTCATAATAAGATCCTTATCATGACAGTTTTAAGATCAAATTTAGGAAATTCAACAGCATTCATAAATAAGAATGATACATTCACCTCCATGTAATAATAGTGTCAAGTTCACTTAGAGCTTCATCTCATGGGCTGAATTGAATTGTTATGAAGGTGTGAAGTGTAACTCTTCAATAAGGATCTGAGCTCTGTATAACAATTGAGCAAGCTCTCAGTTTTCACTTGACTGTCTCAGACCGACTACATGGCAGGCAGCAAACCTGGGAATGGTAGATGCTCACCTTGTATTTGGGCTCATGTCAATCAGCTTTACAGACCCCAAGTGGGAGTGATGGCAGTAAGGCAACTACATCAGTTTCTGGTTTTAAGGGATCATTGTGTTGCAGTTGCCATACTAAAGAATCCCTTCTGGTCACAGCTCTGCCTAGCCTCTCTCCCACCTTGCAAGAGACATTCCAGTGTCCACAGACTCCCTGTTTAGTGGCAGACGTCATGTTTGGCTGCTTGTCCTAGGCTTCATTTCTGCTCCCTGATTCCCTTGCTGCCAGATCCTTCTGCTGAGGCAAACTCACCTTCGCTACTTCACTGATTTGGGCATTTTCCCAGTCTGTGGCAGCCCAGGAGGTTTAGGCAGACTGTTTTCATTAAGCCATCACCAGTGATGTCCCCTCTTACCCAAAGATGTAACAATTGCCCCTGGCACCACTTCACTACCATGAGAGGAATTTGCTGGTTTTATTATTTTTCTGCTTCTGCAGAGATGCAGAAGTAGCCTCCCTGGGCTGATTCAAGTCTAGCCCCACTTTATAAAGGGGAATAAGACACTGGAAGTGGGAGTAAATTTGACAAGTTTGTTCATGTCACATTGACTGTCCACAGTCAAACATACAAGACTGAACTGTAAAGGCAAAATGTGCTTACTAGATTTTATTTTTTCTCTCGCATAAATGTGCACATAAAAGTGGCTTACTTGTTGGCTTCCTGAAATACAATGTTTGTAACTGGGGGTGAATAATAAGCATCCTTAACCCTTTAAAGTAAAAGTGATCCTTGTCTTACTCGTACTCCAAACACCTTACCAAAACACTGCATTAGGCAATGGTAGTTCAACAGCTATCTAGTTAAACAAAATGACCAACAGTCTCTCTGCAATTGGAGCTTAGGAACTTTCCATCCCATTCTGCTGATGAAGGAATCCTGTCTAAAGCAATGATGTTGATATCAATATTATTTTGAGTTAAAGTACTGCTCTTCACTTCAGTATTTCCTGAAGAGTAATGTGTACATTTCACAAGCCAGTGAATAATAGTGGATAATCCTGTTTTGTTGGATTAGGAATTTCTCACCAAAATCTCTTTTTACTTCAGTTCCCCATACCTGGTGTTATAGTTTGAACCCAGCCAGGCAGCACATTCACCCACTCAACCCCTACTTCCTGCCCCCCCCCCCCCCCCCCCCCCCCCCCCCCCCCCCCCCCCCGC